>JAGMWU010000033.1:1200894-1259837 GCA_018697195.1 Certhia americana
GAGGGAGGAGGGAGGGAGGGAGGGAGGGAGCGGAGGGAAGGGAGGGAGGGCTGGGAGGGAGGAGGGAGGGAGGGAGGGAGGGAGGAGGGAGGGAGGGCGGGAGGGAGGGAGGGAGGGAGGAAGGGAGGGACAGAGGGAGGGAGGGGGAGGGCGGTGGATGGGAGGGAGGGAGGGAGGGAGGGAGTGGAGGGAGGGGGGATGGAGGAGGGAGGGGAGATATTAGCCTAACAAGATTTCCCCAGGATAATTGACAGGTTGCATTTGTTGTGTTGCACTTTATTTCTGTTGGATCTTAAATGAAAGTGGTGGGTGTTTTGAGATTTCTCTTCTTTTTTTTTTCTTTACCTTGTCCTGTTTCGCATAGACATATTTTTTTCACAAGCCAGCAGGAACGTATTTACCCTAAAAGCACTTCTTCCTCCCCCTACATCCTACCTCCAGAACCCTGGTACAAGTGAGAAGGAATTTTTAGCTTTACTCTTCCCAGGTTTCTGACTTTAAACTGCTCACTTGTAGATCTCAATAGACAATTGTAGGAATCTAAACTTCATTTCCAGGACAAACTGCAACACTGAGAAAACACACTCTTCTTAACAGAGATTCCAATCCAAATGAAGAGATCGCCTAAAGTATCCCAGGCCTTAATCCAAACTTCCTATTGGAAGCTGGTGATGTGCTTTTTAGGATGACCCAAGCTGGCAGGAAGTCCTCCCTAGTGTGTGGCCACACCCTGATATTTGCTCAGCAACTTCTGTCTTTTCTTCCCCTGAGACTGTTGTAAATATAATTTCCCCTCAAAACCACAATTCCCTATTTTCTTCAATATAGTCTTACTTTTTCAGCGCCCCCAGAGCCAGTTCTAGATACCCTCCACAGATGGAGACCCAGAGTTTTCCTCTTGAAGTGCAAGGCAAATTCACCTTCAGTCTGGGGTTCTGGGTTTTCCCTGCCTCTTGCTCTGCTACAATTGCTACCAAAAAGCGCCTTGAATAGCACTCTCATATTCCTCCATCCCTCTGATCATCTCTCCTAACATTCTCTCCTGCTAGGATGTTGCAGTTGTATTTCCTCTTCTCAGATTCCTCCAAGGGCCATATTTCCCACAAAGGCCTGACCTCGTGAGTGTTAGCAAGGTGGGCAGAGAGATCAGTCTGCCCAGCCTGTGAGGCATCACTAAGGTGACAGGGAAAAGCAGCAGATTCATTGTTGCCATGGTAACAGGATGCTCCACACTGCCCAGCAGACAGAACACCCTGTGTTCCATATGTCTATCCAGCACCCAGAGGATCCAAGGTGTTGGGGACCCTGGGGATGCTGACTCTGGTGCTTTGGAGTTGTTCAGGTAAAAAATCTGTGTGGAGGTGGATATAATCTACTCTGACTCCTTGGAAGACTGATTGGCGCCTTGGAGAGAAACTGGAGTGAGGTGAGCGTCCCCTGAGCTGGGCCTAAGCACTGGCCCTCTGCTTTGCCCCTTGGGGATCCACTGTCCTTGCCCTGGGACCTCCCAGCCACTGTGCCTGCCTGCCAGCACCATCTCCTGCTGGGAACACCAAGAGGTAAGGCCGGTAGGGCTCTCCTGCTAGACCTCCCTTACCCACAGCTCCTCTCTCCTGAAGCTCTCCACATCCACCCTGTGTCCGGGTGTTGACGACAGGACCCTCCCCTCTCTGCTCACTCTACCAATGCTCTGGGCAGATGATGTGGTTTCCCAGTCACAGCCAACATGAGCAGAGGTGCCCCAGTCTGACTCTGGTCTCCACAGGTCTGTTTACCGCAGACTGCCCTACAGTCTCACTTCCTGCCACTTATTTCAACAACTCCTGGCATTTTCTCTCCTCTAAGCAGATAAACAACTTCAAGTCTGCCTGTAGGACAGTCCCAGGTGGAGCTGCATCCATCCACATACAACACAGGTTCCCAGCTTGCCCAGTGAATTCCTTCTCTCCCCTCAGCTCCAGGCCTGCTCTCTGCAAAGCCTTGAAATTCCTCAAAGGTGTCCCCAGCATTTGTCTCTCTCTCTGTCCTGGACCATGTTATCATCCACAGGGAGAGCAGCCCAGACTCACTACCAAAAGCCTGTTGGGATGGAGGTGGCTGATCCCACCTGCTGCTGGGCAGGGCAAGACAAGGCAGAGAGGTCCTGGCTCCTCTCAGCTGTGATGGGCTCCTGATGCCTTCTAGAGGCTGACCTGGAACAGAGACTAGACAGAGCGAAAGGATAAAGCAGGGATTTATTAACAGGCCTCAATGGGCATACCTGGGCACACCAAAGAGTCCAGCCAGACCACACCCAAGATGCATGTCAAAATAGTCACAAAACAGATACCCAATCATGAGGTCTCACACTTTTATAAGTTCTGGTCCATTAGCATATTAGAATCAATTGTCCAACCATAGCTTCAGGTTATGAAGCTCCATCCTCCTTGTTTTTTAATTCTCACTTCACTGTTGTTTTCGTTCTTGGGCCTGAAAGTTGTCCTTGATATCAAACTAGAAAAGGAATTGATTTGTCTATCTATTCTGTGAAGAGAGCTTAGTAGCACTTCATATGAAACCTAAAGCTACCCACCAAAACAGCACAGAGTCTAAAACATATCATAGCTAAAACTTAAGGCAGGACCCATACAGGTTAAACCAGGTGAGAGAAAACAACATTCCCAGTCAGTCTTGCACTCAGTTTCCTTCCAATACCACTTTTTACACACCACTGAAAAAGCAGCCCCAGGGAAGAGCTAAAGCCAGAGCATTTACTAGGGTCAAGGTTAATAGGACAGAGAAAGAGAAAGCACAGCCCCAAATATCTTAATTTTCAGAGCCAGGTCTTGTCATGTGGGCTTTGGGAAGGATTCCCACCTTCTCGACCTCAAGGGTTGGTGTGTGCAGCTGGAATTTTGCTGAGCCCAGTGGCTGACAGAGAGCCCAGAAGAGGGCAGCAACACTGTGCAGGAAGCTGGCACTTTTAACAGAAATTGGGTCTTTTTAGAGGAGAGAATTCTGGATCTAAAATTCAGGAGGAGGAGGGGCTTGTTCTGTTCTTTAGCATAGAACGAAACTCAGAGCAGGGTCATTGGCCTAGCTCCAGGTTTCTGCTCAGTAGTTTCAGGCCACGAAGCTGTCCCAAGAAATTTCACAGGAAGTCTGGGCTGGCAACTGCTTGCTGAGGTTCAACAAAGAAAGAACCAGTGCAATTCATCCACAGCATCCTGGGCAGGAATGCTAGGAGCTGCCTGGAGCTGAGAGGAGGGAGAGGAGCAAAGTGTTTCAAGTCTTGACCAGCCTTCCTTCACTGAGAGGGTGGTCAGACACTGTCACAGGCTGCCCAGGGAAATGGTAAAGTCAACATCCCTGGAACTGTTCAAAAAAACTGCAGATGTGGCACTTGTGGACATGGGTTTTGGTGGGCTTGGCAGTGCTGGGGAATGGTTGGACTTGATCTTGGAGGGCTTTGCAACCTGAACAATTCTGTGGAGTGGAGGTGGAGTAGGTGACGAGTGTGTGGTGTGTGAGGGCAGGAACTGTGAGCCTTCAGGTGGGATTTACAGGAAGGAGCTAGCAGAAGGGCCTGTGGTTCCCTATAAAGCTCCACAGTTCTGCTGCTCCTCACAATTTTTCAGTCTGTGGGGCAGAAGCGAGGGATTAAACACAACTTTGGCATCAGTAGGCTGAAGTTATAGAAAAAGGGAGTGCCAGCTTCCAGGATCTCTGAATCAGGGACAGTGGAGACATTGAGGAAAGGAGATGGGGGTAGAGGTGAGTCAGTTCTGGGTCTGTCCCCTAAAGTTTCTCTGCTTGGCTGGAGGTGAAGCCCCTAGATCAAATCTGTGCATTTCCTGAGACACAGGGACAGAGAAGCACTGGGGCTCTCTCTCTGCTGTGGAGTCAGGATGTGCTCCTCACTTACTCCCAGCTTCTCCTCTCTGCAAAATCCTGAAGGGGGCTGCAAATATAGAGGGTGCTGGGCACTGCCCAGGCTCCCCAGGGAATGGTCCCAGCCCCGAGGCTGCCAGAGCTCCAGGAGCCTTTGGACACAACTCCCAGGTGGGAGTGGGATGTTCGGGTGTCTGTGCAGGGCCAGGAATTGGACTAGATGATCCTGTGGGTCCCTTCATACTCAGGGTATTCTGGGATTCTATGAACCCCCCTTTGGAATGACCCTGTAGGGCTGCAGCCCAAACCACCACCACACTAATGAGGTACAGCTAATGCCCCTCTGCTGCCTTGAGGAGGCTGAGCTGGTGCCAGGGACCCAGCAGAGTATGACGAGGCCAGTTTGGCACAGCCTGGCATGAGGAAGCAGTAGCAGCTGCTGCCAAACTCAGCTTAGCTTGCAGGGAACAGATTCCTACTGACTAATCATAAGACAAGTGTAATTAGGTCTGTGGCGGGGCCTGGGGACGGGGCCTGTGGCTTTCACCTGTCCCCAGCTGGGTGGACTGGACTGGGAGTTCACAGATCACACAATAGTCCAGTTTGGAAGGGACCCACAAGGATCACTGAGACCAAGTTGATTGGGAAGAAGCAGGTTACTCTCAATACAAGCAGGTTCACCCCTGCAATCCAGGGCTGCAAAAAGCCTGGCAGTGAAATTCCCAATATCCAAATCAGTCTCCTGGAGGGTTCCAAGAACTGGGTCATGGAAGAGGTTTGAGCAGAGCAGGACTGGTGGCCTTGAGATGGGCAGATGTCCAGCATGGCTGAAACAAGGCCAGGTCTGGCACACAGGTGTATGATTTGTCTATCCTAGTATTCGTTAAAAACCTCTTTTGGTCCACCACATTTTGTGAGTTCCTGGTACTTCCCTGGACCGTGTGATAGTTTAAACCCCGCCTTCCTGGGTCTGCCGTTTCTAATCAGTGTGATAAACAAAGACTGCCCTTGTTTGGGTTTAATTCAAAAACCTGTTAAGTACCCACATTACTTTCAGCATCTGGGGTTGTTTGTGTCAGTGTAGGTTTGGATGCTTCCCTGGACTGGGATCTAAGAAAAAGACCAAGATTATTAGGAAAACCAAAGGGGTTTTTGGTGTGGGGTGATAAGGCAGTAAGTGGCAGCAGCACAACTATTTGTAATTATCTGCCCACACTGCTGCTTAACCAGACTGAGATAACTAATTGATGCTTATGTTTGCAAGCAGTCATCTTGAAAATATTCTAATTTATGTTAGATTTCAGTCCTGCTGGATCCAAAAAGGTCTTCTGTTAGAGCAATTCTGTGCACATGTGTGCATATAATAGAACCTTTTCAGAAAGTTTCACCTTTCCTAGGTCCCACAATAAATGCCATTTATTTAAAAACAAAACAAAACAAAACAAAGCAAAAAAAAAAAAAAAAGTGATGAACTCTATGGGGAAAAGGCAATGGGAAAATTTGATTGGCCAGAACAAAAAACAAACAAAATATATGGGACAAATAGAAGTACTTATTTCAAGTGGGAAACACAAAACATTTCAGCAGGGGGAAAGTGCCAAGTACATCTGATGCCCAGTGCTCTGCAGAGGCCTGAATCCAGACCAGGAAAGGCTTATCTCCTCAGTAAATTCAGGATGCTAAACATCTTGCCTTGCATGGACCTCTTCCCTCATCTTCCTTTCCACCATCAGCAACTATATACCCCAAAGTATGTCCTGGCTTTGTGTATTTGGGAATAGCTTTTCTGGTTGGAAAGGCTGGGGAGTCTGCCCTTAAATATTGCAGTTTTGCTCCCATGCTGATTTTAATTTTCAATTTTCTTTACCTCCATGCTGCAGATCCACATCCACTTCCATTACAGATCCACATGGTGGGCCAAGGAAGGACAGGCAGAGCAGAGCTGAATTGGACCCTCTCGTTGCATGTTGGTATCCATGACAACTGCTCCTTTCTGTGCTGTTAGGAATTGCTCAAACTATCCTCCTGCACCAGATCCCCCCCTTGCTGGGAATGTCCCCCTTGCTGGGGGTCTGAGGGGTCCAAAGGGCTGTAGTGCATGTCTGAAGACACATTGGATGAACTGGGGGTGGCACACAGGTGAGATGCTCCAGAGGAAAATCTACATAGTGCCTTCAGCATTCTGGCATCAGTGGTGGTGGACAGACATTCTACAGGGTGAGGCATTGAAGGAATTTGGTCTACTAGAAGGTGCAGGGGCTGAAAGAGGTGATCTTTAAGGTCCTTTTCAACACAAACCATTTTATGATTCTAAGGACAGGTTCTCGGTCACAGACAGCTCCTGACAAAAGGTACCAACAAAGTGGAAAACTCAGTCCTGACCCTCCCCAGAGGAGAATGTCTCTTTGGTGGTGCTTTGATCCCTGAGCTGAAGACAGCGCTTTTTGAAAAAATTAGATGTAGAGATTTTTCTTTGCAGATGATAAATGACAGAAGTGATTCACTTTGAACTCACCCAAAATATGAATAAATACAGTGCTGCTCCACCATCTCAAGTGGAGGACAGAGCTAATTGCCTGAATGCTGATGGGCAAAGGGCTGTTTTGCCAGCTGCTGTCAGTAGGCAGCAATTAGTTAAAAGTGTTCATGGGTAATTTTGCATATCTTTTCTTTCAAGCTCAAAAGGACCATGAACCACTTGGTCTGCTCCTCCTTCTCCAAGGATACAACACTTACTGTCATATGCAAGATGAAGAAAATAATTAATGCACTTCGCTCACTGCTGAGGAGTTCTCAGCTAGACACTGTCTTTTTTTTAAGTATCATGCCTTAAAAGATGACAAATTAGAGAGGTCCCTGCCTGAACCACTCCCTCCACAGAACTGCAGGGTCAAGTTTGTTCAGGTCAGGTCAGAAGAGGCTAAGGGGGCAGGGGTTACCAATCCCAGAAATGGTGTTTAATAAATGAATGTTCACATACACTGAAAGACAAGTGAGCACATCAACATGTTTTGTAGAATCATAGATTAATGGGTTGGGACTTAAAAAACATCTCGTTCCAACCTCCTGCGTGGGCAACGACACCTTCCAATAGGCCAGGCTGTTGAAAGGTTTTTGGCTTGATATTAGATTATCATGCAACGGTAATTAAATTATTGAAGTCAGATGACAGTGGATGCTACCTTAAAGGGACTTCTCTGAAGGTTTGTTGCAGGTTTAAGCTCTCTGAGAACCAGTGGTTTGTCAGAGGAGTTGATTTTAAATGAAGCCGCCTGGAGCTGAAGTTACTGACCTCACCACCAAGTGCCACAGTGGTTCTGTGCTTGGCATCCTGTTCTGAGACAGCTTTGCTGGAGCTTAATTGTCCTGGGCAGGAAGGTCCTGGGTTTTTTTGCACAGTGCCTCTGGGGCTGTAATTAGGGGCTGTGATTATTTCAGCACTGCAGGCTTTGTTTTGCAGACTTTGTGGGGGGTGAGAGCAAGGATCTGATGGGTCTCTGAGGTGGCTGATGGAAGAAGCCAAAGTCATCCACAGCCCTCCTGCTGCACTTTTGTGATTCCTGCAGTTAGTGCACAGCAGGCAAAGCAGTCACAATTAAAACAATACCTATTCAAGATGAAATTATAATTACTGAGGTGTTTTTATGCAAATTTGGCAAAGCACTGAGGAGCTGAACTGCCACACTGAATCTCCTGGTGCAAAGGCTGTTCTCAACTATAGTTACAGCTCAATGCAATACAATTTTCATGTTTCTATTTTAGTTCTTTTTAATTTATTGCCTCTTTTCTGCTTTTTGTTGTTTTTAGGATGAATTACATCCTGCTAAGCATGCTGTGAACTCTCTTACAGTGATTTCTCTGTAGAAATTGAATAAAATGCTTCCAGCCAGATGAGAGAGGCAGAGACACAGCTGGACTCTCCTGGCTGTTGTCCATGGGCTGGGCTATGTTTTGTGGTTCTTAGCTGGTCTTGAGTGACCACAATGAATAGGTGGTGCCAGCAGCAGGTGCTTTCTGCAGCACTCTTCATCTAGCCCTTAAGTTTCCTGTGGCATATCTGACCCATTGCATCTGATTCTCTTGGAAAAAAATCCCCACAAAGCAATGTCTCACTAAACACAGTCAAGGCTGATGGGTGCTCTTCTGTCATGATCCTCAGAGGCTCCTTGTGTGGCCCCTCCAGACCCTTCCCCATCTTCATAGTCCTCCTTTCAACACTTTTGAGTAGCTTTATATCATGAAAAACAATATATCCTAGTATTCATATCCTTAAGAAAGCCATGACTCCCATCTAGAGAGTAGGATTGTTGGCTCTGAAGGGCACCAAAGGCAGGTGTGGGTCTTACAGCAGCCAGTGCATCTCCAGTCTCCTGAGAGCAGACAGGAATGTCTCACCATGGCTGACAGAGGCACAGGCTCACTTCTAGCAGAGTCTCCAAAAATATTCCACTGGGAACTGATTTTGGTCTAATAGCATGGTTTGGCCCCCTAGGAAGGATCAAGTTGAAATGCAGCACTATAATTAACAACTGGCAGCTTAAATAATGAGACGGAGCTGGGAGGCTGGGAACACATCCTCTTTCCAGCAGAGCTGTGGGGATGGGCAGCCAAGGCAAACACTGCTGGGGATGAATTAATGCCTGGGAGGGGAGACGTCAAATAGTTGTCAGCGTGGGTTCTGATCCAGGCAGGGAACTGTCGGGAGCAACCGTCACTTTGGCACAGGGGGCTGCTGGAGGAACAATGTCAGTGTGGCACAGAGGGACTATTGGGAGAAACACAGTCAGTGTGGCACAGAGATTTTGTTACTGGTGTTTTTCCATTCCACAGAACAGTGTGTACTGGGATGGAGTGACACTTTTGTCCTTATCTTTTGGAAAGGACTCTCAGTGGAAGCAGCTGAGTTGTAATGTTTCCTGTTGCTGACCAGTGACACAAGTTTGACTCCACTTCCCCAGCCACCCTGTGGCAGGAAACAAACCTGCTGTGGTTGAGATGCAGCCAGGACACTGCTGCACCAGCAGCAGCAGCAGATGGGGAGTATGTTGGCTGGAGTCCTCTTGAGCTTTTCTTCCCCTTCCCACCTGGGAGAAAACTGGGAATGGACAGCAATTCAGACTACAAAATGTTGTCATCAGTTAAAGGCTTTTCTATGTGTGTGATGCTCAGGTGTCCACATCAATGCCTTCCATTCCTCTTCCTTCCCTCCACTCCTTCCATGACCACCAGTAGATACATCTTTGCTTCCTTCAGCCAGTCCCATGAGGAAAGGGAAAAAGCTGTGGCTGAGCCAAATGGTTGTATTTCACTGGGAAATAAACAGATGGAATAGAGAGATGGGATAACAAAGCTAGATAGATATAGATATATAGATAGATATAGATATATATGTATGTATTAATTGCACAGATATTTAATAACCAATAAAATGGGTCTTGGACCACAAAAATCTTGGGCATGGGTTGCCATGGCAATGTGCACACAATTCCAGTGAGATGTGGGAAAGAAATCTTTTGTGTTGTTAGGAAGCCTTCTAAAATACAAATAAATGAGATTTAAGTGAGTGATTACAGCTTCCTCAGGGAGCACTTGCCAAAAGCTCTGGGCCAGACCATCTACCAGACTATGGCAGTTGTTTTTTGGTTTGGGTTTGGGGTTTTTTTTCATGCAACAGTGGCAGAATGTCCTTCGGAATCAAAGATGAGGGGCAAGAGGAGGAAAGAGTTGCCCTTGGTTATTCAGGTATCAGCCTGGGGACACTAAAGTCTGCTCAGGCCAAAGTGGGCTAAAATTTCAGGGCTTAAATGTCATAAAAATAGCAGATTTATAGAGATATGAGCCACTGTCTGCCCTGTGTTGGCCTGACATTGAGATGATTGCTGCAAGTGCTAAAATGGTGAATTTAATTCTCTCTGAATTTTTCATAACTGAAGTCCTGGGAGAACACAGTGTGTTGGATGATTATGTTTGTGAGGCTGCAACATGGGGCTTTTTGGAGCTTTCATGTATTGCAAACTATCCCAGTTTTGAGCTATAGGAATAGGATAGAAATACTCAGCCTCACTATTTAATGGTTCTGGTTGTGGTGATATCACAGAATCATCCAGGTTGGAAAAGACATCCAAGACTATCAAGTCCATCCTGTGCCCAATCCTCACCTTGTCACCTAGCCCAGAGCACTGAGTGCCATGTCCAGTCCTTCCTTGAACACCTCCAGGGATGGGGACTCCAAACCCCCCTGGGCAGCTCCTGCCAAGCCTGACCACCCTTTCCATGAAGAAATCCCTCCTGATGTCCAACCTGGACCTACCCTTGTGTAGCTTAAGACTAAGTCCTTTCATCTCAGTCATCTCCTGAGCTTGCTGGGCTCTCCACAAGTACATTCCCCAAGTGTCTAAATCTCTCTTTGTTCTTACCTGGATTTTCACATCCCATCAGTCCTCAGAGAAACAGTTCTTGATCTCTTTCCTGAAAAACCACATATGTCACTGTCACAAAGTCTTTGCTACTCAAGTATTTTTCTAGAGTTGGATGGTGTTCTGTGTTCAGGATCAGTACAGTTTCTTCATTACTGAGCATTAACCTGAGTCCTAAAAGCAGGATTCTGAACCTGCTTTAGCTTCTGGCTGTGGTAACCTCTGAGATGCCTCAGGAGGTTCTCTGAGTCTCTTACACTGGTGCTGTGATGGAGCTGACAGGGAGCTTTCACACAAATGAGTTGTTTCTGTTGTAGGAAAGACTGGGACAAAATGCACGTCAATTGGGACAAAACCCACATCACAGAATCACAGAATCATTAGAATTGGAAGGGACCTCTGAAGATCACCCAGTTCAACCCCTTGCCCAGGCAGGTTCACCTGGAGCAGGTCACACAGGAACTTTTCCAGGTGAGTTTGGAATGTCTCCAGAGAGGGAGACTCCACACCCTCCCTGGACAGCTGTTCCAGAGCTCTGCCATCCCCCATGGAAAGTTCTTTCTTATGTTGAGGTGGAACTTGTGTTTTAGTTTATGGCCATTGCTCCTTTTCCTGGTGCTGGGAACCACCAAAAAGAGTCTTGAATCATCCTCTGGACATCCCTCAGGAGCTTTTGAGCAGTGCCAGCCCTTTCTGTGCGAAGAAAGGGAACTCTTCAGGACCCACAAAGAATCTGCTGTCCTTAAAACTGGCATTTGCTCACTGGGAAGTGGATTGAAAACCTGCCTGGGTGTCACAGTTTCAGTTTGAAACTGGACAGAAACACTAATTATGTATAGTGGTTTAGGTTTGCCAATTTGAGTTTTCTTGGCCAATACACCAATTAATGTGGTGAGTTTATTTTCTCCTGTGAGATAGGATTAGGAGAAAAGCAAAGTAGACCTAAATTTGAAAGGGTATAAAGAAAACTTTATTAGCAGAATTAAAAGAAAAATAAGAAAATCAAAAATCAGAAAATAAACTTTCAGGACACCTCTCTTTCTCTCACACACCTTCTTTTCTTTCCCACTGACAATGTAAAGAGACAAAACTTGGGACTTTCAATCCTTTACTACCTCTAAAATAGTCTTTCTTCACTTAGGGAGAGAAATTTCTCTTGCCATGCTATAGAGACTTCCCTACATGAAAACAGTTCTCTTGTGGCTTCAATGCCACAGCAAATCAGCCACCCGGGAAAGGAAAATCTGTTCACAATGTGAAAGTCCTTTCCATGCCTTCCAGCTTTCCCACAGCTGCTTTCATGGGCCATATCAATTTATTGGGCTGCTATTTTAAGGATGAGCTGTTCTAGCGTAAAACGAAAGTTCCCTTTGTCCATCTCTGAGAACAGATGTTTTTCCACTACTATTTCATAGACAAGGTTTCTCGTTTTTCTCTGTTCAAATTTCTCATTGGATCACAGAAACATTTATTTGCTTCAACTACTGGTGCCTTGGCTCACAGCTATGCTAGAATGCTACATCCCCCCAGTGCATTTCTATGAGTCGCAAGAGAAAAAAACAAAGTCTGATATATCAAATATATTTTCACCATAGCCTTACAAAAGAATTTCAGCCCAAGCTCAAAACATCTTTTCAATTCCCTTCATCTAGAATTTAACTCTTTCTTTACTGACCTCAGACTCCCATGTTATTGTTTCTATGTGTCTTCACCTTTTTTCCTTTTTCTGATCCAAGAGAGAATTGGTGTTCATAAAGTCACTTGTTCTCAAGCTTTACCATTAATTGGAACAGTTTTTATAGAGTCTTCCGACGCTGAAAGATTAATCTGGTTCAAGCTCTGCATCAGGAACATGGCTCGCCGTGCCTCTCTGTTGGCCACAGAGTCTTTGCCAGCATCATGCAAGCCCTGCCGGCCTGACTCTATTGAGGTGTTGAAAACAGGAAAAGCTGCCACTGATGCTTTTGTCTTTCTGTCTGTAGTAAAGCTGGCTCAAAGCAGCTGAGCTCATAAAGTTCATTGTGAGCCATGCCGAGGTGGCCATGCAGGATCGCCCCGGCCGCTCCAATCCTGGCCACGTGGCCGCTTCTGGTCTGGAACAGCGGCGGCCACAGGGCTGTTCCTGGCCCCAGGGCCATTCTCTCTTAAGCTGCTTCTGGTGCCGATACAGCCTCCGGCCAGCACGGCCTGCTGGCAAAAGGGCTCGTCCCCACTGGCAAAGAGCCCCAGGTGCCTGCAGGGACAGGGCCCAGCGGGCTCCCCAGAGAGGGTTTGGCAGCTCACCACACCTGCAGGAACAGAAAATCTCAGCTGGGCCGTGGGGGCTAGCCTGGGCCTGGCCATGAAGGCCAAGCCAGGGCCAGCCCGGATCCAGCCCGCCACCTACTCCAAGGCCAGAAGCCAAGAGCGCTATTCCTGGGCTTTTTTCGTCTTAAAATTTGTGTTCACAAATGTATATTTACCCCTTTTATTGGTTTAATCATGTGTCAGTACTTAAAGCTAGCTACTGATTGGTTCTTGGTCAGGTCCACAGGAAGCTCACGAGGCCCCTAACAGGGAACCACTCCATACCGAAAAAGGAATCAAGGACAAACCAGGACACTGGGATCAGATCCCTGAGCACTGAACCTTTTGGTGTTGCCATGTAGGAGTACTGGGAGTACCTGCTTCTGCCTGCCCTGGCTGGAATCAGAAACCAAGGAGGCTGGTGTAGTTTTTATCCCTATCCTTTTTTCCTGTATGTGGTGGGAAGCAGGACACAGCTCCCAAGGTATGGATTAGACATGCCACAGTTCCCTAGCGGACAAGGGGAGGTAGGGAGCAGCCTGGCTGTGGGAAGGCAGGCAGGGAAGTGATGTTTATTCAGAGCAAGGTTCAAAGCTCTGCATGGGAAGGAAGCTGTGAAGTGTTACGCTTTGGGTGGATGAATGCTAGGCAGACTTTCTTAGAATAGACCAATTGGAGATAATGAAAGCCATGGATATGGGTCTGCCTGGCACGGCAGGGCAGCCAGGGCTGGGTGTGCATGATGCACACAAGTGGTGGGGCTGGGCCATTTAGCAGGGTCTCTTCCTCCACTTGATGCCTCAGTGGGGCCCTTCCATCACTGCTGTGCTCCGCAGACACTCATTCATACATAGCTACTCCCAGAGCCTCTGGGAGCCAAAGGGTTGTCTGAGCTTCAGCAAACTCAGCTGCTGGGAAATTTCACACTCTGCTGATCTGCTCTGTGGCTGCTTCCATGAGGGAAAGAGGGAACTGTTAGCTTTGTGAGCATATGGCTGCTGGTTGAAAGGGCACACTAACTCCCCAGTGGAATCCACCCATTGAGCCATTCCTTTCACTTTTCCAAGACTGTAGAATACCTTTGTTGCAGAAGAAATAGGTTTTTGTCACTGTAAATCTATAGGACTCCTGTAGGTTTCCAAGCAACAAGAAAATCTATCAGATGAAACACCAGACCCTTTTTTTGCAGAAATTTTTCTGCCTGTGAAACCCAGCACACTGAAGGGAGTGCCAGGTATGGGTACAGAAAAGTAGGATTTTTTACCCTGGAGAGCAGATTGGCATCATCTTAAAGATGGTCAAAAATTGGAGATCCCACTGCAGGAACCTAACAGCATCAAGAAAGTTGTGGGTCTCTCACCCACATAGCTTTTTTCAGTTCAGAACCAGCCTGCTCCCCTGCACACAAAAGGCATCAATAGCAGGCCCTCCAAGACTTCTCTGGGTCTGGGGCTCACAGCTTGCAGGCTGAGAGAGCTGGGGTAATTCAGCCTGTTCTGGAGAGGCCTTAGATCCCCTTCCAGTACCCAGAGAGGCTCCAGGGGTGCTGGAGAGGGCCTTTGGACAAGGGTCTGGAGCCACAGAAGGAGAAATGGCCTTAAGCTGATGGAGGGTAGGTTTATATTTTATATTTGGAAATAATTCTTTACTATAAGAGTGGTGATGCCCTTGCCCAGGCTGCCTAGAGAAGCTGTAGCTGCCCCTGGATCCCTGGAAGTGTCCAAGGCTAGGCTGGATGGGGCTTAGAGCCACTTGGGATAGTGGAAGGTATCCCTGCCCATGGTTTGGGGCGAAATGAGATGATCTAGAAGATCCCAACCCAAACCATTCTATGATAGTGTGATTCTGTGATAATGCTCTCTCACAAAATTTCTTGTTAAAGACTCCTTAGGAAATCTGAAAGAATTGTTCTGAGAAAATTCTTTAAAAGCTGAGCTGCCCAAATGTGAAGGAACTAGCAACAGCTGGAATCTCAGAGTTCCCCCGTGCTCTTTGTTTCAGAGACTGCAAGGACCAGTGTTTAATGGTTTAATATTATATATATATATATATATATATATATATATATATATATATATATATATAAAATGTTTAATATTATCACTTATTTTCTTAAGAAAATTGTCCAAAAAACAAAGGAGAGGAAGGAAGGAGAAGGAGAGTACTCATGACTGTTAGCAGCAAATTTTGAGTTTGGCAGATGAGGAGAGTTATTCAAGGAAATCTTGTCCTAAAATGTCTGCCCTGCACCAACCAAGGTGGGCAGGTGTGGAATTTGCCCCTTCTACCTCATGACAGAGCTGAGCAACACATGGGGGTGAGAACGGGCAGTCTGGGTCCAACTCAAGGGTTTGGGACTCAGCACTGCCTGTGGCACTGCTGCTTCTTGAAGCACATGAAGCAGGGCAGAGATGGATGGCCCAGCTCTGCTTGTACAAGTTCCTTCAGCAGGAAAAGCAGATGAGGGATTGTTTTACAATCTGAAAAGCTGAAAAGTTCTGGTGAGGTGATCTTAGTGAGGGCCTCTCACCCCAGATGGAGTCTGTTGATGGCTTTTGTGCCACAAACGAACATGGATACTGAAGGGTGCAAAAATACTGACATTTATCATCCCTGTCACACCTGCTAATTCATCATCTCTTTTCAGTTCCACCTTTCTAGTTCTTGAAGAATGAAGCACAAGTGGTATTTACCTCTTCTAGGCCTGGGGCCTTTTGTGTGTGGCAGTGTGGAAAAAGATGAAGATCTGAGTGCTGTCCCCAGGCTCTGTGTCCTCACACCCCTGCTCTCAAAGGATCCATCACCCAGGGACACATCCCAGTGATCGCTGATATTGGTCCATGCTCTGTGTCCAGGAGGCTGCGCTCCAGGGCCCACTGAAGGGTGGGAGGCCTCCACAGCCATTGAGCAGCTCAAGGGAGGGTTTTGGCTCCAGGCACAGGACAGCCTCAGCTCCTACTCCCTGGAACCTACTGCAGATGCTGGGGCCTGGCTCTTACAGCACAGTCGTTCCCCTGGGGCCAGGTGGGTACAGCAAAGAAACAAGTTACTTTTCTGCTGCTAGTGCTGCCTCTGTGGGTGCAGGCTGGCATTGCTCTTATGCACTCCCACATATGTATTCCTGCACAGTAGACTAATGCTGCAGAATAATGATCAGGCTCTTCTAGGGAGGTCTGAAATACCTCCTGGCTTCTTCTACCACTTGGAGGAAGCTGTGGATCTGCCCAGCACCTGTGTGTCCCACCTTGCCTTGTTCCTGAGCCCCTGCATGACTGTGGAGTGACCCAGGGAGCTGGTGAGGGAATGGTGTTTAATCATGAGCATGCTGCTCACTGTTACAGGTTTCTGCTGTCCAGAGAGGGTGAGAGAGATGAGCCTGCACCCCAAAGCCTTAGAGCATCCCTATTCCCCCCACACACCTGTCTGTGACACAGAGTGCCAACATCCTTCTGCTCCCTTCACAGAGTCATCCAAGACAGGCAGGGCAGGTCCCAGTCTGGCTCCTGGCGGGAGCAGGGAGGATGGTAGAACTGTAAATAGAAAGTAATTTCCATTTCAGTGCTCCTGCTCCAGGCTGGGCCTGGGTGTGTGGGTGCAGACCAGCTCCTCTCTGCCTCTCCATACTTCATGCTGCTTCTCCACAGAATTTTCCTATCATTACATCTGTCCTGTGTCACCTCCCTATCTGCTCATCACTGTTTCTATTGCTTTATTCTCCTGAACTATCTCTAAATGGGGCCTGAGTTACTCCTGGAGGGCTTTAAGGAGGCAGCAAGCAGAGCCCACCACACCACTCCAAAGCAGAGTTGCTCAGCCTTCACTTGTGATCTCCTGCTCCTAATGGCTGGTAACCTGGAAGCTGCTGAGCTGAGCCCTTTGGGGCTTCCTAAGCCCACAATGGAAATAAGACTAGTTCATAACTCTTTCACCTTATGTGACCCTGATTTTTCACCAACCTCTCAGAATTCAGTTTCTCTTTTCTTAGGAAAAGTGCCTCGAACACCAGTGAGCCCTGCTGCTCAATGCCATGTGCTTGAATTCAGGGATCCTTGAACTCAGGGAGGCTCCATCCATCACAGGCAGGGAGAGACAGGAGAGCCTCCGAGACCATTTATCTGTCCAGCCCTTCTTGTCTGCCTACCCACTACTAAGGCAGAGGATGTGAGCTCTCCTAGTGGAAAAGCAGAGGAAGAAGGGGAGAATTGCCAAGTGCAACATGGCTGAACAGGAGGCAGAGAGAGGCTGTGCCAACAGCAATCTCCGTCACTCCGCACAAGGCAGGCTGAGAGAGAAGCTGGATCCTGGCAGCTGAGATGGTGGCAGAAGTGTCTCCTCCTGCCAGGCAACAGAGCCCAACCGTAGGGCAATAGCCACTCACACAGGCTGGTGGGTTCATGCTTGTGTCCCTGTGCAAGCTATTCCTGCTTCCTCCAGTACAACCCAAGGAACAGCAGTTCACAGTCACCAGCTTCCCTCTGCTCCCCTTCTCTTGCTGAGTGTGCTCTTTGTGCTGAATTCTCACTGCATGTCAGGGATCCAGGGCTCCATCTCTCACTAGTCCAACCCTACACAACACTGCCATGATGTTTGTGCCCCAGGAAGGGAGGAGAGAGGTCTCTTGCCCAAAGATCCTGAGTGCAAAGGCGGAGGAGAGGCTCCAGCACATCAAGGAATTTCATGGAATCAAGGGATGGTTTGCATAGGAAGGGACCTGAAAAAACATCTAGTTCCAGCCCCTACCATGGGTACAGTCACCTTTCATTAGACCAGGTTGCTCTAGGCCCTGTCCAACCCAGCCTTGCTTCAGAAAGACTTTTATCAAAGCTCTGGCTTGCTCAGGGTCCTCTACATCCAGCTGGCATTGTGCCCCCAGAAATCCAGGACTGGTAACCAGCTGGCAGGAGGATCCCTTGGCCAAGTTTTCCTGGATTATCTCGTTCTTTGGGGAAAAAAAAAAACCCTAGCCTGGGCCAGCACCACTGCAGGAGGTTTTCAACAGGGCTTACAACCAGGGAACTCTGCAAGAACAAACACTCCACTCAAGCATCAGCCCACTTCTGAACCCCCTTTGGCACGAATTTCTGTAGGAGAAGGCTTTGATGAAGGTCAAAAACCATCAAAAAAGCTGGGGGAGAAATGTGTGTGAGGTAGCCAGCACCTTGCTCCACCTTCTGCTGTCTCCTCAGCTCTGGCGTGTGGTGGCAGTACATCCCATCTCCAAACACCGCCTCCAGTGCAGGAGACAGCAGAGGAGGAAACACGGAGGTGACATAAAAAACAGCATTTGCTTTCTTGGCCATCTGTCACAGTGTCTCAGCTGCCTTCCAAAATGCAGCTCAGCTCAACACTGGCTGGGAAAAACAGGGAGTTATTTTGGTTCAACAGTATCTAGCAGGAGCAGATCCCACAGAGCACAGCACTATTCGGTGCACTGGGACCACTGGTTTCATCAATGGGACAGGACACAGGATGTAGGTGCCCCATGCACCCCAAGCCACCCTGGGGTTCAGTCACTGCTGCAGTAGCCACTAGCAGGAGTTGAACTCCATGGATCCTTGTGGGTCTCTTCCAGCTCAGCTAATTCTGTGATTCTGAGATCTTTGCTGTTCCATGTCCAGCACCTGCAGCTGCAGGGCTCCTCATCTGCCTCACCGACTCTCATGGTGGAAAGTCGGTTTGTATGAAAGTTTGACCATGATTTGGGTGCTGTGGGCAGGGAGATGCTGAGCACTGCCAGAGGAGGATCCCATGTTCCCACTTGTCTCCCCTGTGATGGAACTGGCAACAGGTGGATCTTCTCTGTAAGTCAGGGCAGGGAGCAGATCCAGAGAGTTGAGGACAACAAAACCCTCACTATTCAGCCAGATCAGCTCCCTGGTCTGCCTCACTAATGGACACAGGAGAGGGGATGGGAGAAGGAAACCCACTGCCTGCACCCAGTGTGGGATCATGTTTCACACAATTGCTCAGGTTGGAAAGGCCCTCTAAGGCCAGTGAGTCCCACCTTTAACCCAGCACTACCAGGTCCATCCTTAAACCATTTTTCCAAATTCCACATCCACATATTTTGTGAACACATCAGCAACAATGATTCCACCACTGTCCTGGGCAGCCTGTGCCTGGGCTAGACAACCCTTTTGGTGCAGAAATCTTCCCTAATATCTAACCTATGCGTCCCTGGTGCAACTTGAAGCTGTTTCCACTTGTCTGTCCTTTGTTCCCTGGAAGCAGAGCCTGATCCCCACCAGGCTGCACCCTCCTGCCATGGGGTTGTGCAGAGACAAAAGGACCCTCTGAGCCTCCTTCTGTCCAGGTTGACCCCCCCCAGCTCCCTCAGCCGCTCCTGGGGCTTTCTCCTGGAACCTTCCCGAGCTCAGTTCCCTTCCCAAAACATACTCCAGCCTATCAATGTCTGTATTGTCACAAGGCACCCAGGACTGACTGCAGGATTCGGTTTGCCTCATCAGTGCGTAGTTCACAGGGATCAGTCCAGGGGATGACTCAGGGATTCCAGGTGGCTGAGCCCTCCGTCAGTGCAGGTGATGATACAGCTGAGCAGGGGGACTGTGACACACTCAGAACCTGGCAGGTTCTGCAGACACAGCCTGAGGTGCTGAGGTCCAGTTTCACCCCAGCACAAAGAGCTCCCTGTGTGAGCCCAGCAGCTCTGCCAGAGCTCCCTGGCCTTTGGGAGATGTTTCCCTCCAGCCCTGCTCTGGGCACACTTTCTGCACTGCCTTCACACTTTCCCAGTCACGAGGCAGCATCCCCAGAGCAGACAGGGCTGGCAGAGTTTTGACACCTTTCAGGAGGAGCATTAATATAGCACAGAATTGGAGGCTGTTTTTTGGAGGCCTTTGGCATCTTCCATAGTCATTTCCCAGGAAATTCATTACCCGGCTGAAATTATTCCTCAGGGAATGGGACAGGTAATTGTTTTCTGTTGAGTTTGGAATAATTTTCAGGAGACCCACACAAAGCAATTTATGACAAAAAAGGCTTAGAATTAGTTCCTCTGGAATATTTTTATGTGGAATTATTCCCTTGAAATTGTCTGGATTCACAGGAACACTGTCCCAGGGGTAAAGGGAGCAAATTTGAAGGAAAATGGGAAAAAAACATGAGGTTGGGGGAAGAAGAGCATTTTGACATAAACAAAGTGACAAGGGCCAATTCTGTAACAGAAAGTTATTTCCTTGTCACAGTGCAATGAATGCAGAATAAAAGAAGGGAGAAAAAGCCTGAGAAATGGCAACACCATGTGGCAGCTGGACTACAGCAAAGCAAGCCAAGTTTTATCAAGAGAATTTAATATTTTGTCTCTTTCTGTTAATTTCCCAAGCTCCAAAATAATCCATCAGCAGGAAACCAATGCCACATCCTCCCACCATTTCTGCATTGTCATACAAATTTAAAGTGGGAGTGAGATTTCCCAGATACAATGCAGTGAGCTGAGCTACACTGCTTAGCTTTGAGTAAGGGAGCAACACGTCTCATGGAAGGTGCTTTGGGCAAGGCATTTTTTACTTGAAGGTGGCAGATTTGTGTCAAGCTGCCTGTGCTTCCCAAAAGTACCTCATTGCACCCAGAAAAGAAAAGCTGGAGAGAAGCTGCCAGAATTCAAGGGGCTCCTGCACAAAGTCTGTTTGATGGTTTGGGCAAAAAAGACCAGAATGACAAAATCACAAAATTATAGGTTGGAAGGGACCACAGGGGGTTCATCTGCTCCAGAATGTGTAATATGTTTGCACACCCCTACACTGTGAGGAAACGTGTGAGAACTGCAAGACAAGATGAGAGACAGGATGAGAGTTTGAAAAGAGCCCAGAAAAACAGAGAAATGGCCCAGAAATGCCCCTGAATTAGCCCTGGAATGGGGTTCGCTAGAAGCAAAGGCAATGTTCCAGAAACCAGACATGGTTATCAGCTCCATGAATTATAAGTGAGGAACAGTGAGCTAGGCACAGGAATGGTTCTGGGTATTTAGTGGATCCAGTCTCAAGGAGCACTCTTCTAAAGCTGTTTCTTGGGAAGCTTGAGAAATACCTTTCACAAAGTTGTAACCTTTCCCTCCTCTTCCCCATAGCAGGCAGGAAGCCTGAGACATTTAAATGAACTGTGCACATGGCAAATTCCTAAGCAGCCAGAGGTTCCTATTTCTTGTGCCAGTAGATGTGCCTGGGGACTGCTTGGTGAACAATGCAACAGTCCTTGGTGTCTGAGCAACACGGAAATGACGTTTAGTGTTAGTTTACTTTGTTGGGGTTTTTTCAGGTTCCCTAATCTTTGTCACAGCGTTGCTCCCCTTTGTGTGGGATTGCCAGGTTGGCAGCAAGGATGCAGGAAGATGGGGATGCTCTAAGCTGTTCATGCCATGAGCTTTAGCGGATAAAAGCCCAATCCTAAACCATCTCCTCCTGCAGAAATGTCCATAACTGTGGAGCTCAGCTGGGCATTTCCATCACAACATGGAGAGCAGTGCTGAGGCTGAGTTTTAGCATTGCTGCTCTTCTATTCCTTCATTTCAAAACCCCCTCACATGAAGTTTATAAAAAGGGCCTTTGGCCCACTGCATCCAGTGGCCAGCTGGGTTTCTTTGTGTCTTGGTGCCAAGTGTTTTTCCCCTTCTATCTGTTAAAGGGTTACCCAGTAAATACCTGGCAGAAAATAATTAGAGCCATTAGTCATCCCAAAGCCCTGAAATGAGGCACCTGCAGGCTGAGTCTGAGCCTTTTACAGTAACTGTGCCTGTGGAAATACCTATGCAGATGAGATTCTTCTCCTTCCCATCAGCCTTTGCTGAGCTAAGGAGAAGGAGCTGGGTTTCAGAGAATCACAGAATCATCCAGATTGGAAGAGACCTTCAAAGTAATTGAGTCCAACCTGTAACTGATCCCCACCTTGTTACCCAGACCAGAACCCTGAGCGTCATGTCCAGACCTTCCTGGGACACCTCCAGGGATGGGAACTCTACCGCCTCCCTGGACACTCCCTTGCAAGGTCTGACCACCCTTTCCACAAAGAAATTCTTCTTAATGTCCAACTTAAACCTCCTTTGGAGGCCATTTCCTCTTGTTCTGTTGTTCCTGGGAGCAGAGCCTGACCCCCAGCTGGCTGCCCCCTCCTGTTAATCAGAGCCAGAAGGTCCCCCCCGAACCTTCTTTTCTCCAGGCTGAGCCCCTTTCCTAGCTCCCTCAGCCACTCCTTGGGCTCTAGCTCTGTTTCCTTCCCAGCCCTTCAATGTCTCTCTTGCCATGCAGGGCCCAGAACTGAACACAGAATTTGAGGTGTGACCTCAGCAGTGCCCAGCACAGGGGAAACTCACTGTCCTGGTTCTGCTGACACAATATTTTTGATACAAACAATTTGTGTTGTGGGTCATCTAGCTGTGCTGGAGACTTCAGCTCCAGAGCAAAATGCTTTGAAATCAGCACCTCAAACACACAAAGATGGAGTGGGTGGAGTACCTCTGTGATAAACAAAATTCCCTGTTTGTTCTTATTCAGTAAGAGTTAGTTGTTAATGTGTTGTGGTTATTTGTTACCAATCATTGTTAAAAGTTGTTTTCCCAATTGTTCCCTTTTTACCCTAGTCTGTGTTTGCCAGTTTCATGTTTGTATCCCCATGTTCCCAGAATCCTCCCGTCGGAAGCTACATTTGTTGCACCCCGACTGCTGCTCCCAGACGTCCTTGCGCACTGACTATATGCAAATAAGGGGCATTTGGCCTAAATCGGACTCCCAAAACCACAAAACAACGTATCATAGAACAATAAAAACAGCAGCACTACTCTGAGAAAACCTCAAGGAAGCATACACCAAGAGCTGAGTTCGGCCGTGTCGCCCTAAGTGCAATAGTACCCAGGCAGAGAGAGACACCCTAGACCGACGAGCCCTCATTGTCTTCTGGTGCTCTCGTGAGGATAGAAGCCCCAGCTCTGCCTGCATTCCTGCGGACAGAGCTGCTTTCCTCCTCCTGTGTGCCACCTCTGGGAGCAGCGGCGGTGTGTGCGCGACCCGTCGGGCCCCCACCTCGAGCTGATCACTAATAAAGGCATTAAAAAGGAGAAAAAGCTCCTGCCCTTTTTCTTCACCTCTACCTCTGTGAATTGTGGTCAGTGCAGGGGAGTGCTTTGAAATTGCTTTGCAACCCAAAGAAAAAAATCAGATGTCAGGTCTTGACTTAAAAATTGAAATATCCAGTGCTGCCTGCCAACTAGAAACTGTTTTAACCCCAAACCAAGAGAAATATCCCTAGTGATGCAGCCCAGGCAGAAGGAAGCATAAAAAAGCGCCATGACCTACAGGAATACAAATGTGATCAGTGCCTCCCTTCTGCACCTTTGCCCAGCCCAGGGATTATCACATTTCTGTACAGATTTTTCATCTCCTCATGCCTTGTTTCCCCAGGAACTTTATAAACTCTGTAATTAAATGCAGCCACCTGGCAAACAGCACACTGCCAAGAGAGAAGGCAGAAAGGAAACCTGAGCCAAGGATGCAGAGCAAGTCCAGGATTTTTCTAGGCATGATCTTGCAAGCGCTGCAATGAAAAGAACATCATGATGTTTTTCCTGCCTTTGTAACCTCCCTGAACCATTCTCGGCCACTGGGAACTGACACATGTACCAGAGACCAAGTCTTTTCTCCACAAAACAGGGATGTGGAGTCTCAAAGGGACTTGCTAGAAAAATTGTGTGCACCTGGGCTGTTGGGGGGTTGGGTTGCTTTCTTATAGAATTTTTTCCCAGAAGTTGCTAGGAAGCTGATTGCTGGGTGCTTGAGGGTACTCATGGGTGCTTAGGAAAGACAAAGGAGGCAGCTAAGGCAGAGACAGGGTGGCACCCGGACTTCACTTCGCTCTGGGCAGTTTTTGCTCTCAGAGGGAACTGCCAGGACTGCTCGGCTCTGGACTGCAGAGAGATCTCACCATCCCTCACCTGGAGCTCAGCTCGGAGTGACCCACCACTGTCTCTTCGTGTGTCCCCTGGGATTTCGGAACCTGTTCTCTCCCTGTCCTGCCGAGAGCTGCTGGCCCATTGCCCTGCACCCGCTGCTTCTTCAGTTTTTGCTCGGGGTTTCCCCACACTGTGTTCTGAACCCTGTGCCCAGCCGGGACATTTCTACAGCTCCAGCCACTGCCGCTGAACCTCGGATACATCTCATCCCCCAAGACTGCTGCTCGCTCTGGTAGCTAGACGGTACTGAAGGGGGGAAGGTGCCAGAGGAAAACTGTGACTGGGTTGACTTTTTTTTTTTTTCTTTCTCTCTTTAGTTCTGCTTGTTGTTAACACTATAGTTATTGTTGTTAACTTCTCTAGTTAAGCGCACCAGTAAAGAACTGTTATTCCTACCCTCACATCTTTGCCTGAGACCCCTTTAATTTTAAAATTATAACAAATCCAAGGGAGGCTTCTGTTTTTGTTTCCCTAGCAGACACCCGTCTTCCAAACTAAGACATGGGCAAAGCAACCTATTTCCCAAAGCTCCTCAGCCAGAAAGTACTTCACTTTGTCTAATTACCATTTATGGTGGAGACCTTTAGTTTCATTCATATGAAAGGGAGCTCCAGGAGAGCCAGAAGGCTCAGGTTGTGGCAGGGAAATCAGGGAAAATTAGGGAAAATATTGGAAACTAGGGAAAATTTCTCCATGGAAACGGTTGCCAAGCATTGGAACAGGTTACCCAAGGCAGCAGTGGAGTTCACTATGCCTGGAAGTGTTCAAAAAACATGTGGATGAGGTACTTGAGGACATGGTTTAGTGGTGAACATGATGGTGGTGCTGTAGATGGTTGGACTTGGTAATCTCGGAGCTCTTTCCAGCCTGAACAATTCTGTGATTCTATACTAAATCTGTGGGTTGCTACCAGAAATCATTCCCAAAGCTGATCTAGAAGTGTCACTGCCACTTCCAACTTGCAGCCTAGAGGTTTCCATCAGTCCAGGGCAGCTCTGACCTTGAACCAGAGCTTCTGGAACACCCCCCAGCTGAGCAGAGTGAGCAACACAGAAAGAAGAGATGAGCAGCTGGTTCAGCACTGACTGCTCACAGCCACACTTTGAGCTCAGTCAGCTGCCTGCACACTGTGGTCATGATGGGGGAAAGTGGAGATTAAATCCCTTGTCCTTTCCAGCTGTGACCCTCTGGCTGCAGATGTCCCAGGGTATGTCCTGTCACAAAGGACTGTTGGCAGGCCCTGCCAGGGGCTGTGAGATTTAGTGGACCATTGGCTTCTTGGTTTGTGAAATGTGGGATGAGGCAAGATGTGCCTTGCTGTGACCATGGGTCAATAACCTCCCTGGCTTCAGCCTGAGGTATTTGGGAGTTTTAAGACCTCGCTGGAGCTGAGGAGCTGGGCCCTGCATAGCATGGCAGAGCAGTGGGGAGCAGCTCTCTGCTTCCAGGCTGGTCCTCGTGGCAGGTGGCAGTGCACACACCAAGGTAGATGAATGACTGCTCTGGGAATTCATTGCAACCAATTAGTCCAATTTTCAATTATCTGAGAGAAAGAACTTAGCTAATTAAAGTCTAATTACATTTTGACTGCTTCTTCATCTGTCTTGTCCTATTAAACCTGCATTTGGGGATGCAAGCAGGAGGGGAGCCCTCGCAGCTGCCTGGAAACCTACAAGATGGGAACACCTGTGGGGCTTGCCAAAAAGGATGACTCTGGATTTAACTCTGCATGTGTGACAGCTCGAGCCACACCAGAGCAGAGAGCCAGCATCCAGCACCAGCCAGGCAGCTGCCTTAGGAAAGGAACAGTGCCCTGGGCTTGCTTCACACACATCTTGATGCACAAGCGCCTGAGTTCACCCTCACACCCACTTGTACTAGCCTTCAAAATCAACACAAGCCAAGGCAACAAAACTGTGTATTTCATGGAGAACCAGAATTGTTTGACTCTACAATTCCAGCCCGTTTTCCAGAAAGGCCACTCTAGTTGCCTGATGCCACAGAGGTAGATGTTTCTCTTTGTTTATTTTTCTTCTCCTTTTCTTTCTTATTGTTTTACCCATCATTTCCAGTGTCCCACACGCAGTCAGATGGAGGTGGTAACTCATGTCCTTGCAGTATTGATCCTTTCAGAAGAAGTGGAGCATCACAGGAAGGCTGATCTCATCTCCTTTCCCTTTGTAGTCACTCCAAAAACCAGAAGTAGTGGTCTCTGAAAACACATGTCAACTGGCACAGCTGGTGCTGCTGAAATTTATAACCAGCCAGTGAGCCCACATGGAAGGAAAAGGCAGATCCAACTGGGGATTCTGGTTTTGAGTCCTCTGGTCTCACAGCTCCCTGATAGGAGAGTAAATCTATCTGCAGAGGTGGTGTCTTCAAAGGCTGTCACTGGGGCACCCACTCCTCTGAGAAGACGTGTTCAGGCAGGTCTTATTAATTCAAAATGAGGATATTAATTTGATTTAATAGCTGGTCCCTGACTGCACCCCAGCAGAGAGCACTTTGCCATGCTCATTCCTAGCTGAATGCCGTGGACTGACAAAGAGTGACAAAGCTGTTGCCTTCACCTTGAAGGCACCTATGACCTATAGCCAAGATTGCCATGCAGACCCATCTCTCAGATAGACATTTTTGCTTTGTTGCTGATTAATCTGCTTTAAACTATTGCATGAAAATGTCATCCCCACTGATATGGCAGGGAAGCAAGTCTTGTATTTCACTTACAACCTGAAATACACATAGATGAGCAGCATCTTTCAGATCAGAGATAGTCACTTCAGATACATTTTTATGCTAGTGCCTCCACCACTTCCCAGCACGTCGACAGTGACAGTTTCAGGGATGTGCCAAAGCATACTCATTGCTGACAATGTATTGATTTTCTCTTAAGTTTCCATAACCACGTGCTCATGGAACAAACAAGTCCAAGAAACTGTCTGTCTCTAAAACCAGAGGACCATAAATTTGGCCAGACTGATGGAGAAATGCTTGGCTAAGTCATCTTATTGGGAGAAGCCAAAGGTGTATCCAACAGGCTGTTGGATCAGGCAGTTTTCAAGGCTGTTGAGGTTTGGTTCCTCCCTGTATTCACTGTTTTACAAAGCCATATTCTCCGGACTAAAATTAAATGAGGTTTCCAATCCCTCATACATACTTAAGAACACTAAGTTGGATTCAGGAAGCCACACAACTGCTTTAAAGGCATCTACACTTGCAAAATCTAATGAGACACTCCATGTGTACAGACAGCAAAGCCCAGAGCAATGTCCCTGAGTCCTCTGTGGTCTTTTACCTCTGTCATTTTGCCACTGCCCAGGGACTGTTCAGGTCAGGTTGTTGGCACAGGTCTGAACCACACCAGAACCATTCTCACACATTAACAGTATCATTAGTCAAGTTCCATGCCCAGAAATGTTCCTGGTGTTCCCTATTTCCCTGGCACAGATGGGACTGTAAAATCAATTTTGTTCCAAGGATGTCTTTAAATGCTCACACAATCCCAAAACAGCTCTGTTTTGGTAAAGTCGCATTTATTTGGAAGTAGTCAGCTTTTATTTTTACCCAGGTTTTTGGTGAGTACCAGATGCTCTGCACACCTGAGTGGAGAGCAAGCCCGTGCCAGGCTGGCAGCTCCAGTCAGGCTCAAGGATGGGGCCAGGGCAGGGAGTCTAAAGAATTCCACACCAAAATGCGTTCAGCAGCCTCAGCAGCAAAGCAGCTGGAAGACACAGAAAGAGAGAAACATTTCCCTTTCAAACAGAGGAACTGGCAGGCAAAGTCTCCCAGCAAGGCAAAGCTGGCTCTGAACTCTGTCATTGTTTGGCCTCAGTCTCCCTTGAGTCCCTGACTCTGATGGCATCAACTTGTACCTCTCTGGCAGAGCTAATGGACTAGAGAGGCTTTATCTGGAGGCTAATGGCTCTTGCACAGCTGATAAAGAGACCCACATTGAGGGTAGTGGATTTATGGAGCGATGCTCTTGAGTCATGGCACTGCAGATTTCAAGCCATGTCTCTGCTAAGTGAACCCAACATGCCCTGCCTCAGCTTCCTCCAGAGAAAACGGTCACAAAGCTGCTGCTTTAACCAGCACTGAATTAAAATTCCATATGAGCATCAGCTGGACAGACCTCATACATTTGCTGGAGGAGTTGGCTAATGAAGGGGACATAGAAGTGCCTTTCTGCCCACAGCTGGGAGGGCAGGAAGGAGACACAGAAAATTTCTGTGTTGCTTGATTAGATGCCCCTTTGGGGAGCACAGCAGCCTGGAGATCTTGACAGAGCCCAGGAAACATGTTCTCTTCTTAGGTCTGTCATGGGGATTTAGAAAAGTGGTCTGTTACCCCTTTCCAGCCCCCAAATGTCTGTCTTATCTTGGAGACCAGCTTTGGGACATCCATCACTTGGGACATGGGCAGGCTGTTACCTAGGACCACAGCACCCTGCTGTGGGCCCAGCTAAGATCAGGGATTGTCCATCACTGATCCCTGTGTATGCACACCTGCAAAGACAAGAGTGTCCTCCCCTTTAGCCAGCTGGGGACACACCTGGACCTAGGCCGGAGGTGTGGCAAGAAACCAGGGTGGTGGCAGAACATCATTCCAGACCCACCCATGAGAGGGGTTCAGCCCCTCACCCCTTCCAGCACCCTGTTTAAACCTGCAGAGATCCACTCCAGCTATTCCTCAGGCTATCCAGGGCAACATATGTCTGGAACAACCTGGTTCCCTCCACCTATCTACAGAACAAATCCAGGGCTGCCAGAAAAGAGACAGGAAACCTCTACTTATCTAATTTCATTTCATTTCTTTTTTATTTTCTGGGCTCTTGGAAACGTGTTCAGTCTACATTGAGGTTACTACCCAAGTAATGTCTCACTGCCTCAAAAACACACAAACTGTTACCATAACAACCTGACTCTGTGCTTTATTACCATGGCAATTCTCAGGAATTATTAAATACTGTGTATGTTTGGTACAGGTGCTCTGGTACATTTGGTGCCAAGCTCAGGTTGGGATCCTTCTTCCCCCCACAATCTGTCTGACTGTCTCATCATGTTTAACTCTTCCAATACCTCAGTCCAGACTGCCAAGGCAGGGGAAAGAAGTGGGTATCATCTTGGACTTCAGTGTTTTCCCCAGCATAGGGACATCTGTATGACCAGCATTTTCCAGGTGTGTCAAGCCACCTCTTTATTTCTGCAATTGTACAGCCAGTGATTCTATACACAGAGGATTTCCCTTTGCAGGCAGTTCAGCAGGGGGAAATGCTCTCACTTGTCTTCCTTTGTTGTCTCCCTTCCGCCTGTCTAGAACAAGAAATTCCAGCTGGAGCAGAATTACAGCAAGTGGGGACCAGTCCAGAGATAGGGAGCTGTGCCTGGAGGAGGATGGTGAAGGTCCAGGGCAGGTTGCTATTGGTAGGCAGGACAACTCAACTGACCACAGAGTCATAGCGTCAAAGAATCACTAAGGTTGGGAAGGACCTCCAAAACCATGTACTGCTTAAAATCATGGATGCATAGGAGGGATGCAGACTAGATGGACTAGTGACTCAGAATGGTGCAACCAGTCCCATGGGCTTGTGTTTCACTGCTAGGAGGAGATTTTAGATGAGACTCAAAGGCTGGTCCTCAGTTTGCCACTCATGTGATGATCCATCTAAGTGCGTCCCTTCCCTCCCTGTCCCTCCAGGGGTGTCTCTCAGCTTGAACAGCTACTGGCACCCTAGTGGCACTCTGGAAATTGTTGTGCTACAAGCAACAACTACAAAAAAAATTAAAATATAGTAATAAATAACAGTTTAAAAAAAACCTGTTTGGATTTCCTTGAGAGGTGGTACACACTTGTGAGCTGATGCTAAATGATAGGTGTAAGATGAAAAACCACAGCTTGTGGGGAAAGGCTGAAAGAAAGGCAGCAGAAAGAGCTGTTATGGTCTGCTTTCCTCAACATGACTTCAGTAGCAACCTCATCCTCCAGCTGCAGAACTCATGTCTCTGGGGCAGGACAGCTGGGTTTTCAGAATCTGAGATCATAGCTCTTCCTCTGAGATCTGAGGAGCATCATCGTACCCTCAGTACCTTCCCTTAAGCAACCATGACTTTGCCTTAAGATGGTCTTTAGACCCATAATCTCTGATCCAAAGGGTTCCTTCATGATTCCAGCCTTCTTCTCCACAAATAATTCCTCCTCAGTGGGGTAATCAGCCTTTTTTTGGGAATCTAATGGGATAAGGATGTGTGCAAGTGTTTTAAGTGTCTTAAGCCCTGCACAAGGAAAGCAGAAACATACAGGGACACGTGCTGTAATATGGCAAATGTGGATGGTGCAACCAACCGAGGATCTGAGGATCCTTCTCTTGGTCCACACAATCTGGTAACGCAGATATATCCCTGATGCCAGGAAAGAGCCACAGCATGACCAGAGGATGGACAAGCCAATGTAAATTTGGGGTCTTAACCCAAGGACCCATGTGGAAAATGTTCCCTCTCCCAGCTGAGTTTTGAGCAAGCTCCACCTACTCAGCCAGTGTCCAGCTCTGCTTTGTGGGGTGTTTCATTGCTCTTCCAGCTCATGTGTGCATGAGACTTCATGTGGATGATGTTTCTCCTTATCTCTGGAACACTCCACAGCACAAAAGGTTTGAAGACCCCCATGCCCCATTCCTGGATGTGGCCTCTAAGGACACGTGGCAGGACCCTTACCACACACACCAGCTGTCACAGCCCTGGCAGAGGTGGGGACAGCTCAGATGTGTGACCAGCTATTTCACTCATAGTATTGCTGCAGAGCAAAAGTAAATTTGATCCTTCAATTGCATTAGCAGCTTTCAATGTGCCTTGCTCTTCTTGGAAGGTTCCTTCCATCATCTGTGAGTTGTCCTTTGCATTGGGGCCATAGCTGGTGGGTGGACTGGCAAGAGGGATCAAATACCAGCTGAAAGCAGGATGGGATGGGAGTTCAAGTGAGTGCATCTGTGTTACCCTGTGATAGTACAGCAGCCTGGAGATGGAGATACACCTTTAGGTTACAAACACAAGTACAGCCCAAGTGTTTGCAGAACTTGGATCATTGTCTGCTTTGGGATTTTTCATGTCTCACCCTCATGTCTGATCAGGCTGTGCTCCCACAATGGAGGTGGTTTGCACTCACATGCAAAGAGATCATGGAATCCCAGAATGGTTTGAGTTGGGAGGGATCTTAAAGCTCATGCAGTTCCCCTGCTGTGGGCAGGGACACCTTCCACAATCCCAGGTTACTCCAACCCCCATCCAACCTGGTCTTAGACACTTTCAGGGATGGGGCAGCCACAGCATTTATGGGCACCCTGTGCCAGTTTGCATCCAAGGCATCACTCTGAACAGTCTGTTCCAGAAGGTCAATGGCCACAACACCCCTGACAGCAGCAGAAAACAAAATCCCCTTCCAGGCTGCTGCGTGAGGCCCACTTTACATATGGCAGCAGAGCAGCAGACCCTCTGCACTGTGAAGGTGGCCCAGGTCTGCAGACCTGCAACTACTCATAAAAAACAGAGCTGCCTGTTCAGCCATTCCACTGGCACCAACAGGACATTTCAGAGTTTTGAGCTGCAAATTCTGCACCTACTGCCATTTTGTCAGTATGCTCCTAAGGTTGACACAGGCAACAAGTCAGTGGAAGCAACCAGAGACAGCACTACACTGGTCCTGCTCTACATCATGTGTGAACCTTAAGAAGGTACTCAGCAAATAATGATTAATTACAAAACATTCTCTAATCATGTTTTTCCCTCTGGGAAAGGCAGAGATCTGTTCCTGTAGATTTACATCCAAGTAGCTCAGCTCATCAGCTCCTCCCTTATCCAGGATTGCTTTCCCACTACAGAAGTGAGCCCAGCAGGAATATTGTTGGTGCAACAAAACACAAATTATTTCTACCTCACACCCACAGCCAGAGCTGTAATTCCGTCACAGAAAAAAGGTCAGGAGTCTTCCTCCTCTCACATAATTCAGCTTTGACAGCTCATCGTGATCAGAGGAGCTAGCAGTTTTAACTCAAAGGCTGAAATCTTGCTTTGCAAGAGGCACTCAGAGCATCTTTTTGAGTCTCTGTTTCTGCACTGTGCAGGTATTCAACATGAGCCTGGAATACACAGTTCTTGATGAATTTATTTGCTCGTGGGAAGTGATACTTGCCTGTGAAAAATGGTAGTGGTTTCTGCTTTAAAGAAATACCTCTAATTACACTTCACTCCAAGATGAGATGATTATACCTCGAACTAGGATTGAAATTCCTGAACTACACACACACACACAGAGAAATAATAAAGACAACACAAAATTCTGTTAAAACAGGTTGCTTTTTTTCCTCAATGTTCACTAGTTTTCAAAAATTACAAAACCTCAAGGACAATGTAGCACTTGGAAAAAGAGGCTGGTGTGTACAAAAACAAGCATACTTCTTTTAGGGGTAGAGAGGGGTTTATATTTATCTGGGTCCTTTTCTTCCTCCACCACAGTGTGAAAGGAGAAAGTACCAGTTTATTTAACAGGATAGCTCAGGAAAATAAGGAAGAACATGCTTTCCCTATTACAAAACTACCAAAAGATATATGCTCAAGGTCCAAAACACAACAGACTGACATTTTTTAGCATGCAGATTTTGTTTTATGACCCACATAGTGCTTCCCTTCCCCTGCCCCTCTCAAAGATGAGGTCTGTGCCCTGTATTTTGCTCTCCCATTAATTTCTTCTTTTGTTTTCTTTTTGTAATGACTTATTTGCCTTAATTTTTAGCCCTATATCCCAGGTAGCAGTATCCAAGGTAACAGCAGTAAAGATCTCCACATTATCACTGTTTCTGCATGTTTCATGCAAAACTTAAGCTATTTCTGCATGCAACACAATGCTGGTCATTTATTGTGCTTCACACAGCTCTGGGGTGGATTCCCCATTCATCACCACCTTTTGTTGACTGGGAAGAGCAGGTTTGCTTTCCCATGGACACAGACAGACCAAGAGACCCCTCCCCCTCTTCCCACTTCCCCCAGTTGCCCCAAACACATGGGAATGTGCATCTCAATACCAGGTCCAGACAGTTCACTTGCCTACAAGAGCCAGTGGCTTTAGTAAAGTCCCATGATTGCAGCACCCACGTCCTTGGAAGGTCTTCGGTCCTTCACCAGAAAGTTAATCATGCTCTCCGATTTGATGAGCAAGTTGCAGCCCAAAAAGAAGATGCCAAACATCACAGTCAAGGAGAGGACGCAGAGGACAGCAATCTGCACCACCCTCATGATGAAAAGACTCCTCTCATCTGATGCCAGGACCAAGGAGCCGCCATCTGTCGCCAGCACTGTGCTGGTCCCATTGCAGCAGGCCATGAGCATCCCAAAGCCCTGAGTCCTGTTGGGGTCAGCTGCCTGCTCCAGGAGAGTCTGGTTGAAAATGGATACATTCATGGTCTGTGTGACCCCAAATCCTCAGGAAAGGTAAAAGGGAAGCTTGTTGTCCCTGTCTGCCCTTCGCAGACCAGGGCTGGGCAGCTCCAAGCCTCCTCCTGCCTTTCCTTTCTCAGCACCCAGGATGGAGACGGAACTTCTTCAAGGCTGTTAGCAGGTGGGAAGCCAGTCCACACAGCCGACGGATGGTTGGATCCCCGATCCCTCCTGGCAGAGCATTAGCACTAGCACGAGTGACCAAACAAGTAAAAGGAGAGAGAGAGAAAAGGAGAAAGGGACTTGGGGGAGAGGATGGCAGCAGGGGACCACCCCATGTCCCCTGCCCTCCCAACCTGCCCCCAAAACAGCGGGAGTGGTGCTGCCAGATCCCAGGGTTTCTCCTGCGGGAGGGAGAGCTGGTGTCTGCCAGCTGGGAGCTCCACAAATGCAAGTTACAAGCTAAAAGTCTTCACAGTGCTCAAAAAAACCAGCAACTCCACCCCCTTGCAGCCTCCCCCCAGGCCCGCCTTCCTCCCTCTCCACGTTCACCCTGTTGCCCACCCCTTCCCCATGCTGCACACCCCAAATCTGCCCTGCCACAGATGCCTGCACCCACCCCTGTGTCACCTCCAGGTGGGGGCTGACCCCTAAGGCCCTGCAGAGTAGTACTTAACTCATCCCTTCCTCCAGCCCTCCTACCTGCTCCCAAAAGCATCCTGCATGGTCAGTGTTCATCCTGGACTACTGGCAGGTCCCTGTTACCCCGAAGGCTCCTGTAAACCTCAGGTCAGTGCTGCTGTCACCGATCTCTGCTTGCTGCTCCATGCCACCCACTCCTTCTGTGAGCAGCGTGGCCCAATCCAGCCAGTCCACCCCCAGCTCTGCTTGGTGATGCCTGTCTTGTGCCTCCAGAGAAGAGCTGGATCCAGCCCCTCCCTGCATCCTTTTCCTCTGGCTGGGGGCTTCTTCCTCAGGCACATGGTCTCCCTCTCCTCCCCCTCCCACTTTAGCTCCTCCAGAAGGGAGCTCTGCAGCGTTGCAATCTGATGTCTGCCCTGTCCCCAGCTCTGGGTCCCACAGCAGTGTCACTGAAGCGTCCAGGGCCAGAGCATCACAGGCCCCCCAGCCCCACCCAGGCAATACCAGGGGAAGTTTCACCATCACTCCCCTCTTTGTGTCTGCAAAAGCTCCCAAAGTAACACCACAAGTCAGGGTGTCCAGCCTGTCGAGCTTACTTCTGCCCCTGCTCATCCCAGGGCTGCACCCACAGGACTGCCATGTCCCAGTTTCCTGGCTTTGCCCGTTGGCATTTGCCTGGAAATGTGTCTGGATGGCCCAGAGCAGCAGATCACCCCAAAACAGATCACCCCAGTGTGCAGACCTTTCCCTGGTTTATCCATGTACATACTGCCTTGTTTCCTTTGCCCAGCCCTCAAGGGGGTTTTAATAAAACAAAAATGAGGATTGATGAGTGGTAGCCAAAGTCAGGAGCATGTGGCTGGCTGAGGGTGGCGGGCAGCTTGGTTGGGACAGTGTCAAGTGATCGTGCTTTTGGGCAGCTGGGACCCCCTGCTCTGCTGCTGTGACTTTAAGGGCTCAGAACTGCTAAGTTCAGGGTTTACTTGTTGCATTCTCCTTCTTGTTCTGCATTTGACATTTCTCTCCGTGATGCTGCCCACTCTGCCAGGGCCGTTGCAGCAGAAGATATGCAGGAAGGAGGGGAAAACCCTAATCCTATGAGCATCCGCTTGTGTTTAACCTGAGAGCCAGGAAACATCCCACTGGAAATCAGAGCATCCCCAGTGCCCCAGTCTGGGTGGGAGATCCTCTCCCTGCGTGCTCTCCGACTGAAGGAGTTTCTGCTCCCCCTGGTGGCTCCATCTCCAGCATCTCCTCTCCCTGCACACCCCAGCATGGGCTGCACCCATTGCTCCTGGGTCACAGCCTGTGAATCAGCCAGGGCTCCCAAACAACTCCCCTGCTGGCTCTTGCCTTCATCCCACCAGGGACCCCACAATCTGGAGCATCCCACTGCCTATTGTGCAGTGCCTGGAGGTAACATTGTGGAATCTTGGAATGGTTTCGGTTGGAAGGGACCTCAAGTCATTCTAACCCTCTGCCATTGGGAAAGACATCTTCTGCTAGACCTGTCCAAACTAGCCTTGAACACTTCCAGTGATGGAAAATTCACATTCCAGTGATGAAAACATCAGGACAAGCAGCACTTTCTTGCAGTTTGCAGGGAAATTCCACCCAAACATGTGGGATTGAGTTCATTTCATCCTTGTCCTCAGGCAGGACCAGCCCAGGAAGGTGAAGGCAGGTCAAATACTCCATTTTGTGACTTCTTCCTTTTTCTTTAGCATTTTTGCACCATGCTGAGAGTATCACCATCCACATTGGGCAGGGGATTCCACGACACACAGAACTACATGTCCTGTGGGATCAGCAGCACTTGCCAGTTTGGGCAGCTAGGAGCTGGGCAGGATGAGTCCCTGGTAAAGAGGGCCTGGGAGATGGATGGCAGGTTGTGTCTGGGGGTGTGCAGAGCCAAACAGGATGCCATAGTCCTCTCTAAACAGTTAAGATTAATCTTTCTTTCCATGAAACACTCAGATACAGTCACAGGATGACACCGCACAGCACATGGGGACAGTCAACTGTGTGGGCAGAAAGCCCCACATAATGGGAAAGGCCATATAAGCAGCATGTCCAGGCAGGAAAATAAGGAATTTGGATGCCCTAAAACTGGCTAATGGGGTGTTCTGGGTTGGCTCTAATTGGACAATTTTGTAATATTGATGCCTGAATAGGCCAATGGAAAAAGTGGATACACCTTTTGTAAATACAGATCTTAAGAAGAAAAAAAACCCAGGAATAACTCTCTTCATTTCTGGCCTTTGTGGTGGTGCGCTGGGTCCAGGCTGGTCCCAGCTCAGCCCGCATGGCCGGGTCTGGGCTGGCTTCCAGGGCTTGGCGAAGATATTTCTGTCTCTGGAGGGGTGTTGAGCGGGGTGCTGAACCCTCACCGAGGAGCTGCCAAACCCCTCACTGAGGAGCTCACTGGGCCCTATCCCAACAGACGGCTGGGAGTCTTTGACAGCAGAGACAAGCTCTTTCTTAACTGAGCCTGCCAGACTGTGCCAGACAGAGACTGTGACAGCACCGAGAGCAGCTTGAGACACAGTGGCCCGGGGACCAGGAGCAACTGCTCCACCACCATTGCAGACCAGGAGTAGCCATGTGTCCGGGATTGGAGGGGCCAGGGAGATCCTGCATGGCCACCTCAACATGGCTGGCAATGAATTGTGTGTGCCCAGCTGCTTTAAGCCAACTTTACTACACACAGAAGGATAAAAGTGTCAGCAACGGTTGGTTTTTTCCTGGTTTTCATCACTCCAGCAGAATCAGGCTGGCTCGTGCGGTGCTGGTGGGGACCACGCGGCCAACAGAGAGAGGCACAATGAGCCATGTTTTGGAAGCAGAGCTTCGATCAGATCAGCTCTGCAGCGTTGCAAGACTTTATAGAACTGTTTCAGTTAATGGCAAAACTTGAGAACAAATGTCATTACAAATACTGTTTCTCTCCTAAATTAAGAAAAACAAAAGATGAACACATAGAGATAATAACATGGGACTCTGAGATCAGTAAAGAAAGAGTTAATTCTAAATAGAAGGGATTGAAGAGATATTTTAAGCTGGACTGAAAATCCTGTAAAGCCATGGTAAAGATATAATTGACTTTAGTTTTGTTTCTTTGTAACTCATAGAGATGCACTGGGGAAATGTAGCATTCTAGTACAGCTGTGAGCCAAGGCACCAATAGCTGAAGCAGATGGATGTTGCTGTTGATCTGGTGAGAAACTTGAACATAAAGAAATGAGAAACATTGCCCTGGGGATAGTAGTGGAAGACCTCTAGTCCCAGAGATGGACGAAGAGAACTTCTGCTCTATACTAGAACAGCTCATTCTTAAAATATCACCCCAAAAAATTGAAATGCCTATGAAAGCAGCTGTGAGAAAAAACTGCAAGACATGGGAAGGACCTTCACACTGCAAACAGATTTTTTCTTATATGCTGTGTCGCAGATTTGCTTTGTGACATTGAAACCATAAGAGAACTATTTTCTTGTGAAGAAGTCTCCATAGTATGGCAAGAAAAACTCTTCTCCCCAAGTGAACTGAAGGAAACTGTTTCAGAGGTAGTAAACTGACTAATCAAAGTCCCAAGTTTTTGTCTCTATGTTGTCAGTAAAAAAGAATACCGTAGAGAGGGAGAGAAAAGGTGTTCTGAAGGTTTTATTGTGATTTTTTCTGATTATGTTCCTTTTAATTCTGTTAATAAAGTTTTCTTTATACCCTTTCAAGTTTAAATATGTTTTGCTTTTTTCTCCTAATCGTATCTCACGGCAAAAAATAAACCTACCACATGGGGTCTGCAGTGAGACATGGCTCCAGGATCTGAAGCAGGGCAGGACTGGAACTGCCTGGCTGGGGTTTGTATTGATGTTTCAGCCAAGGTACAGTCCTTTTTATACTGCATGAGGCTTCTCCTAGTCCCCTTTGCCAAACCCTCATTAACAAGCCCTGGGGAGGGATTTGGATCTCATGCAGACAGTGATCCCCACTGAGGAGGACAGCAGCAAGGCTGACGACACCAAGGTGGATGGGGCTGTGTGGAGAAGCAGAGAGGTGCCAAAACTTCTTTTAAAGCCAAGGAAAGCCCCCAGATGCTGAGGCAGAGTCTGTATCTCTACCTCATCCTCACAAAAACCGTCACCCCTTGTGGACAGCTGCCAGCTCTGGGACAAGTGCTATTATCCCCATCTCCCAGCATGGGGCTGTGTTTCTTGTACAGTTCTGTGCACATTGTCTGTAGCCTCCAGCACCTCCAGTATGTGGTTGCAGCTCTTGGCACCCACAAAAACTTGTATTCCACAGCTTGGTATTTCTGAGTGCTGGGTTGTCTTGCCCCAGCATTGTGTCATTACTGTCCCAAACACGTGTCACCTGGCAGGAGAGAGCATCCCAGGGAAATTATTCCAGCTTTCTCTCCCTTTTGCTCCTAAGGTGTATCCCAAGTGCCTCAGTTTTCTCAGCTCTGACTAGGACCCTGGTATTGCAGGGGAACGAGAGGTTTATAAAACACCTTGGAGAGATACCCACAGGCAGTTCTGATGTATCAGTGGGCACAGTCCCCATGCAAATTCCAATCCCTAGATTTGCTCAGCGCAGGATTAGTTCCTGAGGACACAGAGGTGAAAAAAACAACACAAGTGAGAAGAAAATCAGGTCAAAATTATGTGACCCCAAGATGAGCTTCCCTCTCTTTCAGATGACCAGGTTTATATCCAATCTGTTGGTTCCCCCAGGTCCAGTTTCTGGCTGGGTCTCCCTCAGCTCCCAGCTCTGTTTTATCAGGGATATTCTATCGCTGGTGAGGAAGGTGAAAACCTGCACTTTTGTATTAGAGTGTATTTGCTCTATTTCTCCTTAAATCCTTGAACTCCAGCAGCTCAGACGGGGTTTAAAACCAGCTGCCTTCCAAGAGTTAATAAAAGGAAGGAGTGAGCAAGGTTTCGTAAGGAATTAAAGCCAGGCGGAAGAGCCTATGGGAAAGAGCCAGTTACGAGCCCCGGGGCTGCAGGTCACCAGTACCGACGGAGGACTCGCTGCCAGGGTTTCTTAGGTCTTTGTTCACGCCGAGAGACTGAAAACCTCCTAAGGCGCTGGCCGCAGAGAGGGCGGGGGCAGTCCGGACTCCGAAGTGACGAGGCAGCAGTTTCCTCCGGCTGCCCCACTCGTCGTGTGTGTCATTCACCCAACCCCGTGATTCATCTTCTCGGCCACTAAAACCCTCCAGCTACTCCGCAGCCGTTGCCCATCACTCGTGGTGGGACCGGTTCAAGCAGTGCCCCCAGCCCGGGGCTCAGAGAAGATGAGACAACTCTCCGTGACACTCGGGATCCTCCTGCTCTGTGCTTCTGGCAGCAGGGGTAGGTTTACTCTGTCGCTTCTGTCACTGCTTAAAGCCATTTAGTGAAGATGGTGCCTGTTACTTCGAGAAATCCCAAGGACTTTCTGCATTCCCAGGATCTGTGATTTCATGGAAAAATCACTCGGGGCGGGAGCTGGCAGCCTGATCTGCAGCGCGTTCCACTTAGGAAGCGCTGCACAGGCCGGTTGGGCTTCGACTGGGTCGGTGCCAGGAAGTTCTCAAGGATGTTAGAGGGTGCATACGTACCAAGGGTGTCTAAAGACATCCACTTTGGTAGGTTATTCTTACTGGATGTGGTGAGTTTATATCATCTACCTACTCTGTATTTGGCTTTGGTTACTGGTTTGTAATGGAAGGACTGGGGTGTGACTTGGGCTTCATCCTTTACAAACAGAAAATTCACTGGGAGAAATCACATCAGGTAATCCCTCCCTGTGTCCGTACATTTTAAGAAACGGGGGTGGGGGGTGGGGTGTCATTTATGTCAGTATTGTTGTACTGTGTTGTTTTTCTCATGTCATTTTGGTACTTTTCTTTAAGAAATCTGATTTCTGGCATCAGATTATCTCGGGATAAATGAAGTTTGTACTTTTAAAAAGTATTCCAATGTCAGAAGTACAGAAAAGCCTGCAAAAGCATTATCTCCTCCCCAGGTGTGTTCCTAGGGCTCAAAGGAAATCTTGAAACTGCAATATTGTGATTTATAAGTCGGTCACATTGTTTTCAAGGCCAGATTTGGCGTTTGGGGCAATATTGTTCTGTCTAAAGAATTCCAGACTTTGGTGAATTCCCGGGAACAGTCTGAGGCTCCGATCTGCTGCCAGATGGAGCTGTCATCAGTACAGGACATGGGATAACCCCTTCAATTGTTTGAGTTCATAGAGCTGCAGTTTGGGTCTGTGCACGGGACATCTCTGGTGCCTGTGCTCAGTTTGGGGCATCTCATTCCCAGAAAGATGCTGGCAGGAAGGGAGAGGCTCAAGAGAAGAAAGACCCCCAAGTGGTAGGGTGGGGATCAGCCAAGAGAGCCCAGATCCTTATCACTTAGTCAAACGGAAAGGCTGGAGGGGATGTGGTTTGTACCTTTATAAAGTTTCCTCAAATGTCTTTATCAAGTTTTCTCTGTGCTCATTCTTGCTCAAATTGGCAGAGGGAGAAGACAAGGTGTGTGGCTGCTCCTGCACCACACAGAGGTTACTCCGAGTGCAGACTGGGACTGAGTAATTTTCTCCAGTCAGGACAGAGTGATGCTGAGCCACAGACAGCTGGGGTGTTTCAAGTTCATCACTTCCCTAAATTCAATCCCAGGCTGGACAGGCCTTGGATTAACCTAGTCTAGTGGAAGGTGTTCCTGCACATAGCAAGGGGTAGAATTTGATGGGTTTTAAGGTCGCTTCCAACCCAAACCAGTCTGTGATTCCCTGCTTTCACCTCTCTCAGGGCCACAGCTCTGCCCAGCCCCAGGTGGATGGTTCCCATCATTCTGCACAGTTTTATCTCCCATTTCCCTATATTTCAGGATTGTGCTTTTTTTTCCAAAAGCTGGAGTCTTTATGATCATCTCATTGTGTGAGAGCAGCTGCTATCATAGTTTAAAAATGCAGGGTTTGTACTTGGCTTTATTAGTTTTTATGGCTAGGAAAAAAGCTCAAAGATTGGCGGGGGGGGGGGGGGGGGGGGGGGGGGGGGCCCCACAAAAAAATACAGAATTTGTTAGCATAGGTTGTACTGGGATGGTGTTGACCTGCTCACAGCCAGGCAGTGCTTGAGCCTGGGAAGGACTGCCAGGCACTCACAGGGCCAAAACCTGAGGGGACTCCAGCTGCAGCATCCTCCCCAGTCTTTCACATCCTCCACCTCCTCCACATCCCCCACTTCCACCCATCTGTGCTTTTGTTCCGACATCCTCACAAGGTCCCTGCTCCCACAAATTCCTCCCAACACTGCATCCCTGCATCCAGTGCTGGGTAATGCCAAAACAAGCCATGCAACCAGTGCTGGTAATGCCAAAAAAGGAACATCCCCCCATGGTGGATGTGTGCAGTTGCCTGCTCTCAGCAGGACCAGCTTCATGTTTGGATGGTCATAACTGCCCAGGCCCTGCTCCATCCAGCCCCATGGAAGTGTAGCCAAGAATGGCCCTGGATAGTGCTGGAGACTGGTTCCAGGGAAGGCAAGGGTCCTCCATCCCCAGGCAAGTGTCTTGGTCATGAAGTGATGGGCACCACAGGGACCACAGGGCTATGTGAGTCTGAGGGCAGATACAGATCTCCAGGGACCCCCCAGGCAAAGCCACGAGCAATGGCAGGGTGGCATGATGTGATGTCAGACCCCAGGACAGCCTTGGGAATAGCTTCCACAGGGATTTCCTAGCTGTAGCCTCACCTGAGCCTATGTGCAGTCCCCAGCCATGACAGTGCTCTGCCTGGGTCTGTGGTCTTCATTCCAAAATCCACCAGAAGACTGGATTTACATCCCCAGCAAAGAGAGGGGACACCAGATAAAGGATCCCTGGGCTTTGGGGTGGCAGCAGAAGGAGAGGAAAGAATACCACCAGTGTCCACAGGATGCACACAAGCAGGAGGTAATTTGTACCAAATGGTGAGGAGCAGATGAGTTCAGAGGGTCCTGGGGCTCCTTAGCCACAAGATCAGATTTCATGGCATAGGGAGCTGGGGCTTTGCCAGCAGACATAACCCTGGAATCTTCCACATGGAGTTTCAGTGGAGGAAAACTGAAACACTCCACTCTCATTGAGTGTCAGCCAGGGTTAACACTGCACGGGGGAAACTGAGGCAGAGAGTGGCTGAGGGATTGAGTCAGGTCACAGGGAAAACCTGTTTGAGGCAGCATTTGGACTGGTGAGTTTCATGTCCCAGAGCGCTGAAAGAGCCCTCTGCTGGGGCAGAGCCAGATGACTAAACCAGATAAAATCCACTATGAGGGGACAAAATCCACACTGGGATCAAAGAGAAGCCTGGACCAGGAGTGGCACTCGGTGGCACTCAGTGCTGTAACTCTGTCTGAGCAGAGCTGAGCAACCACAGTTGTGAGCCAGCAGCTGGACATGGCCACTACATAAGGGATGTGAGAGTGGAAAGCAGGGATACTCCTGGCATGTGGCCTGCGGGTGCTTGGCACCTCTCCCCATCCCTGAGTGAAAGGCTGTCAGCCTGGCTGAGGTATCAAAGCACCAGGGCTGCAGATTTGGAAGCTGTTTCCATGTTCAGGCAAGTGGCACTGGGGCTGGCAGTTCGGAGCATTTAATCCAGAGCACCTGGAGCTGCCAGGGCAGTCCCTGGGGGCTGTCTGGGCAATGCCTCCCTGCTTCACAGAGTGCTGAGCTGGCTCCCAGCTGCACAGCACAGCACAAATCCATGGCACGTGCTCTGGCTGCAGCCACCAGCACTTGGCAGGGCAGGAGGGATTTCACATGGACGCAGCAGGAGCCGGCAAGAGATGTGAGAGGTGTTGTTGTCATTGCTGCTTTCGGAGAACCCTTTGCCTTTCCTCTTCCTAGCCTTTTCCACCCAAGGATCAGTATTGCTGCTGGCACATTGCTGAGGTGCAGGAAGCCCTGGAGACCAACCTGGCACTCTTTTGGGCAATATTCATTTAAAATCTGTCCCATCCTCACATGGAGCCAGGTATTTCAGGGTATGATGAGAGCTCTGGGTGTAGGTGCCACACCAAAGCTTGTCTAAGCAAGGCACTTGGACCAAGCCTTTAGTTTAGTCTGGGACAAGTGGTAACTGCAGGTGTCAGAGGTGCAATGGGGAAACCCTGGGGCACATCCCCAAGCAATCACTGGCCCCTGGGACAGCCTGTGACAACACCCTCAAACAGACATACATGAAAACACACACACACAGAGGTGTGAACACGTGTGTACACTCCCATGCGACATGCCAGCAGGCAGGAGTGCAAGGTGCTGTGGTTGTGGTTCTGCTCAAAGATCTGATGATGTTGTTTCACCATTTCCTCTTTCTGCTTTGTGTTGCATTTCCTGCAGTTATGGGACACTGCTGGGACAGCCCTGAGTAACCATGGCGGCACATAGGGCAGAGGGGAGGCCCTAGAGCCCACTGCTCCCTGCCAGCATCCTCCAAGCTCCCCAGTGTGTCCCAGCCAAGCGGGCATTTGGCTGAAGTTTTCTTTGCCTGGGGGATCCTAAAACTGCTGAGATGCTTGTGCCCAGGAGGGAGGAAGAGCCAAGGGTGACACCACAGCAGTGAAGTCCTAGCCACTTCTCATGTTGGCCATTGGCAGCAGGAGCTGCAGGGCCACCCACTCTGGTCTGTGTCAGAGGAATTCCTCCTACCCCTGGGCTCCACAGGCATTTTGTGTCCCTTGAATTCCCCCCCAGGGACTCACCGACCCCTGACATTCAGGACTGGTAGCAGCATGTGTCTCCCAGAGTCCCTGTGGCCACTAACAGAGCCCGACCTTTGCCTGGGACATCGGTGCCAACCACCAGCAGCACATTTCTGGACTTGTGCCCTTTCACTCCCCTCCTTCCCCTGGATTTGAAGCTGAGCCAAGACCAGCCACTGAGTTTAGTGTCTGCTCAAGGTGGCAGTAATCACCCCAGGCTGAAGTGGTGAGAAGAGGCAGCCAATCCCTGGCAGGGATATGGGTACCACACTGCACCCCTGAGAATTCACCCTTTCCACTCCTGCTGCTCCAAAATGTCTGCAGGGAGGCACAAGGATAGATGAACCCCCTCCCAGGGGGCTTCACTCCAACACCCATGTGACACTGCAGGGGTGAGAGGACCCTTTGAGGGGCTAGCAGGTAGGGAATGATGCTCAGCCTTGGGCAAGATGAAGCCCAGCTCATACCAGAGAGAGCAAGGAGGCAACATCCAGGGTTTGTGGGTGGGAAAAGGGCTAGAGAAGGGCCCTGGTGTGGCTCCAGCTGCTCAGCTGGTGACTGAGCACACATGTGAGTTTGGTCTGTGGGCTGTAACTGCTTTGTTTTGCTGTTTCAGGGGGCAACATCTGCACCACCCGTGGGGTGAACTCCTGCAAGCAGTGCCTGGCTGTCAGTCCCCTCTGTGCCTGGTGCTCTGCTGAGGTAAGAGCTGGGAGCTGAGCAGGGCTGAAGTACATCCCTAAAAAGGGAAGGGGATGTAAAGGAAGGGAAGAACCTTTGGGATGAGTCTAGGTTACAGCCATAAGCTCAGTCTTCACCTGTTCCCACAGTATCCAAACAGATTCCTTGGTGGCACCTGGCTCAGACCTCAGCTAAAGGCACCTGGTCAGTGAGCACTGCTTCTGCCCTGCTCCAAAAATATGCCCATTTATCTGGGTGTGTTGGTGGGAGCTACATTGAGCTGGCTGGGAAATTGTGGTGTTTCCACTAGGAATTCACTTTATCTTTCAAATAACGTACATGTTAAAACTTAGTTTACTTTTGGTTTGCTTCTTGGAAACCTGTTGTAAAGATCCAGCTGAAGGAGCCTAATTCCTGGAAGGGCTGAAAAAGGAAGGGGGCCTGGCAGGCCTGGAAGGAGGAATTGAAAATACTTATTAGAAGTTAAGGGCTGGGTTTTAAAGACATTTTTCATTAGAAATAAGGGGAAAAGAAGACAAGGTGCCTGGTTTTGGTTACTGAGCTAAAGTGGATGTGAGTGCTGAGCTGTGGCTCTCAAATCATCCTGTTTGGGTAGATGAGAGCCAAGCAGATCTGCCACATTCCCTTCCAAAAATGCTGCCCTGGGGGCTAAACCATTGGGTAAGAGGAGGGAGTTTCCCAAGGAAATGGGAGAGGAGCCCCAGGGTAGAACCAAGGGAAGTGATGGGGATGGGGAGAAGTGATGAAACCTTCTTCAAGGCTTTGCTTGCTTTCTCCTTCTCTGTCCTTGAAGACCCACTTCTATCAACTACAACTGTGCCCATAGTGCCCATTGGGACTTGGAAAAGACCTAGAGAAAGTGATCCAAACTGGAAAACACTGATGGACCATGCCAGGAATGGTCTAATGCTTTGGGATCAATGCATTTCTGGAGGGAAGGCCTCTGTCTTGCTGTGCCTGTCAGCTCTGACTCTTGGCATGTGGTATGAATAAAGATGTTTGTGCCCATCTTATCTCCCGAAAGGAGTGGCTGAAACATGCAGCTTGATAAGGGGAGCTTGACTTCTCTCTCCAGCCCCGATCCAAGGGGGAATGGGGGCTGGGCTGGGCCCCTCCTTCCCAGCCGCTGATCCTGGGCTGCACTGGTGGCTTGACAGTGCAGTGGAAGGCGTGATGGGTATTTTTTCTCCAGATCAGCAAAGGTTTCCAAAAAAGGAAATATTTCCAGTGCAGCTCCAAGCTGTGCTCATGGGCAGACGCGACAAGAGTGAGGGAGCTGTCCTGCTGCCAGATCCAGCCCCCAGAGAACGAGGCTGTACACTCTGCTCAGCAACTCTGCCTACAACATCTGGACCACATTGTCTTAATTTAGCAAATGAGGGTTTTTCTGTGGGTTTGTTTAATTTCCCTGGGGTGGGGGAGGTCTCTGATACTGCACCCCCTGTTTTTAAAGGGATAGTGCCCATATTTGTGCTCCTTCTGATCCTACTACAGCCCTTTTGCACTCATACTGCCTTCCCAAGGAGACTGGGGTGATGAGTTATTCCTGCTCTGTCCTCATTTTGGATTGCAGAAGGACTTCATTGTGGTTTCTTGTGATCACTGAACCCTCTGGGTATTGATGCAGAGCAGAGATGAGTTTTAATTATTTTTCAGAAACCTTGACCACTCTTACCAACAAATAGATGTTCTCATCTGCTTTTTTGGGAAAAGCCAGCCAAGCTGTAACACTGAGTCATATCTCTAAAATCGCTTTAGAGATTATGTGAGAGATCCTTCAGGGTCTCACCCCCCCAAAATGGGTCTCTTGGAGGCCAGACTGGACCAGATTTGGATTTTAGAGAAGCTGCTGGAAGGTTTTAGCTTAATTTGTAGAGGTATGTGTGTTCTGAGCACTCCCAAGAGCTCTCCTGCAGAGAAGCTGATGCTGCCTATGGTTGTGTCCTAGATGCAAACAGAGATGCCCTGGAGAATATGCAAGTTCCAGCAGGATCCCACCCTGGGATCTCAGGGATGGAACTGTCTCTGCCAAAGCCCTGCCTGACCCTGCCCTCACTAATCAGCTCTGGAGGCAGTGATTGGGATAAAATAATCAGGTTTCCCATTCGGAAGGGAGCGTGTCTGCAGTGGGACAGAGGGCAGGGAGAGCTGGCGAGCATCTCTGGGAAGGCTGTGGGATGGCTGGGATAGAGAGGGGGCACATGTCTCCCCACATCTCCATGTAGGGAGCTGATGTTTACCGGGTATGCTGACAGGAATGGGTTTCTCATGGTTGAAATCCCTGTGCTGTGAGTTTGTCACCAGCAACCTTGGGCTGCCTCCTAATCACTCCTAAGTAGGGCTGTGCCCCAGGTGTTGATTCAGCAAAGTGGCAGAGCCTGGGGTCAAAAACCGACCGGGGGGGGCTGCCAGGACCTTGTAGCCAAATGTCCCACTTTTGCAGTAGTTTTTGTTGTTGGGGAGGCTCCTGTAAGTCTTGAGTCAATTACTAGATTTAGGGCTCCAAAGAAAGGGGAAGGATGCAGCTCTGGGGTTAAACAGTTACTCCACAGAAATATCACAGCAGGAATGATGCTGCTAATCCCATAAGGTGCCGTGAGGCCTCTGAGGTCCAGGGAGCTCCCTATGATCTCCAGGTATCACCAAGCACAATGATTAAAACCCACCTGCCCAGCATGCTTTTCACACACATATTTTTCCAGTGATTTCCCTGACTGGGACAGGAATGTACCCGATGATTGATGGGGTCTGGATTGAACCAGCCACTCCTTCCCACAGCAGGGAGGGAGCCCTGTGGAGTGAGCTTGTGGGTGGGTGGATGTGAGGTAGCCAGTTTGGAGGGATGACTCCTCCTCCTCTCTGTCAGCACACTGACGGGGCAGGGGCAGGGCAGGAACACGCCTGCTGATGTATTTTTTGGCTATTGCTTAGCCACTGTTTCCAGAGGGCCATGGGCCAGCTAGAGCCTCCTGATACCATTTATGTTTTTCTACTTGTTTGCATAAAACATACAAATTCATCTCTGGGTTTAACTAGCCTGAACCCAGGGCAGTTGATGTCCTGCATGGGAACCTCTCCAGCACTGGAAGCACTGTATTCCAGCATCCCAGGAGCAGGGAGGGCACTGAACCAGACCCACCTGGACCTGTGCCACTTCCTTCAATGCAGGAAGAGGCTGTGGTCGTCTTCTGCATGAGGACTCTAATGAAGAAAGATTTGGGCTGAGGGAGGGAGATAAAGAATCCCTTTGGAGGGGAGGGTGGGTGCCGCCTGGGCAGGAACACGAGGCAGCAGATCACGGCAGTGTTGGGATGGGAGAGAAATTCTTCCCATATTTGTCTTCATAAGCAACCAAAGGAATAGGAACCTTTCTGAATGTTCTGTGATAAGGATGAGGAGCCAGGAGCTTTCAAGGAAAGGAGGGACAGGGCTGGAGCTCACCATGACTCCACACTTTGTGCTTCCTGCCCCTGACAAGCTCTTCAAGGCTTCTCCCACAGCTTCAGTTCCTTTGCACTCTTTCACTCCTTTTTTGGTGCTCCTTGCCCTGGTCAGCTCCATCCGTTAGGAAGCTGGAGAGCTGAAGATAAGTCTGATCCATTTCCAGACAGGAACTGAGCACCGCTCTGTACAATGAGCTCACCCACAGTGGACACTTTCCTTGCTCATGGCAAAATTTCTAAGAGCCCATGTTGGAAAAATGGAGGGGAAGGTGATTTGTCTTTTGTCAAAGTAATAGATAGTTTTAAAAGTCCCACACTGCCTCTACCCAGCTTGCTATGTTCATATCCTGCCACACCCTCCTCTAGTCATCCCAGAGAGACAGGATTTCCTTTCAGCTCTGCCAAAAAACAAACCTAAGGCTCCAGCTGCCAGGAGTCAGGAGGAGGTTGGCAGGAATGTGTTATCCATCATTCCTTGGCAAGGGCTGATGGGCTCCTAGTCTGAGCCCCAGCAGGGCTTGCTGATCCCAAATCCCCTCTGCTGCCTTCCTCAGGCAGAGACTGTGTGCCCCAAGAAGCCTTTGACCCTGGTCTGGGGTTAGGTGTGATGAAGCAGGGCCTCTCCAGGGAAAAGGTGGAGGCCTTTCTCCTTCTTCTAGCATAGTCTTGGGAGGCTACTGACTGTGTCTCTCCCCCACAGGACTGGGTGCAGTCGACCCCTCGCTGTGACCTATATGCCAACCTTCTGCACAATGGCTGCAGGCAAGACCACATTGAGTCCCCCAGCAGCAGTGTCACCATCCTGGAGGACCGGCCCCTCAGCACCAAGGGCTCGGGGGGGTCCACCACCACCCAGATGAGTCCCCAGAGAATACAGCTGAACCTGCGACCAGGTAAGAGCCCCCAAACTGCTGTAGGAAGGGGGGATAACCCAAAGGGCTCTGCCCCCCTGGCCAAAGTGGTCTCATGTCCTTCAGGGTCAAGGCCAGGCTGGTGGCAGCACAGAATCCTCCAGAACATCCATGATGGGCAGTTGAGTCTGTCTAATCACTGTGGTCATTCTCTTGCCTCAATTCTGAGGTATTTGAGGGCCAGATAGGATGCAACTTCAACAATGCATGAGGTATTTTATAAAGCCATTCAGACCTGAGGCACTGCTGCTGTGCTCAGAATGCTTGGGTGGAAGTCAGCTTGTATCTATCAAACCGTGGAGCAGCTGGCAGGTTTGGGCTGCCACCAGATCCCTGTAATTTCTCAGGCTTTGCTCAGTCAGGCAGGCTAGAGCCAATTAACCGCTCTGGTCCTTTGCCAGCATCCAGGAGTTTCCAGGATCCCAGGCAGGAGGCAAAACTACCAGGTACATGGCCTGTGTGCACATCCCTGGGCATGGCCAGGAGGAGTTCTGCCCCACTGGAAATACAGCAGGCAGAGGACTCCCCTCACAATCCTGACATGCAGTTACTAAGTGGCCCTTGTTCTCTTTAGGTCTAAAGGTATTTGTCAGGAGGCAGGTGAGTGTACTGCTCTGTGTGCTGTAAATCCCCGCTCCTCAGAATAAAGAGGAGAGACCCCCAGCTTGATACCCTCTGCTGAACCAAGGTTTGGCATAAGTCATCTGCCTTGACCCATGAACCAACACCAAATCACAAAGGATACAAGCAGGACAGATCTCAGCTCATGTCCCACAAGCTCAGAATCCTCATGGTTTCAGCTCAATGAGGACAAACAGCTGCTCTCTAAGCACAAAAAGGGGACCTCTGGCTCCATGTTGGGGTCCCAGCACAGCTGGAGAGGTGAAGGAGCTTTTTGTGCTGTCATAAATTTTGAAACTTTCTTCATCCTGAAAGAACATGGCATGCAGATTTAGACAGAAATGTGATAATAATAATTTAAGCACAGTTAAGGCCTTTTTTTCTCAACTTTTGATGTGTTCTGACAAGGCTGCAGCTGTGCCCTGGCTTCTGTTTCAAAGAAGCCATTTCAAAGATCAGAAGAAAGGACCTGTGTCTCTTAAAAAGGCAGAAAGGAAAAGGTCAATCCTAAGTGTTTTCAGCTTATTTTTTTTTAAATGCAAAAGTCATCAAAGCTGGGTTTCCCAGAAGGTTCTTTCTAAGGAGGTTTTTGCTTCAATGGAAAATGTTTCACAAAACTTTTCTCAGAAGGGGCTGGGAGAGCCAAGAGGAGAGGAAAGGAAGGGAGATGGAGGAGTGCACAGAAAACAGTGTCCTTGGGAGCTCAGAGAAGTCCGAAGCAACCCTGCAGCCTGCCTTGTGATCCCTTTTAGACCTGCTGCCCACACACTGGGCACTCCATCCAGCTCCCTCACTCCATCCAGCTGTTCCTGTAGGATATCTTGGGAGGTCAGCCTTGGATGGGAAGATCTGCTCATGTCCTGGCACTGAGAGGTTAGGGGAACAGGAGCCATAACCTCCATCTGCCATAGAATTCCAGAGTGGTTTTGGGGTTGGAAGGGACCTTGAAGGTGATGCTGTTCCACTCCCTGCCATGGGCAGGGACACCTTCCACTAGACCAGGCTGCTCCAAGTTCCATGCAACATGGCCTTCGACACTTCCAAGGGGCGCACAGCACATCTCCTGTGCAAGCACCTGACTAAGGGCTTTGCCCCTCTGACTAAGGATGATGTTCTCTTCCTAGAAGCTTTAACTATCCCTTGGGTTCCTGCTGATCCGTTCCCTCAGTCCTGTGGTGATCCCCCCTCCCCCTCTCAGGAGATGAGCTCTCGCTCACTCTACTGCCCTGTCACGTTGCAGATGACTCCCAGGTCTTTCATGTCCAAGTGCGTCAAGTGGAAGATTACCCCGTGGACATCTACTATCTGATGGACCTGTCCAACTCAATGAAGGACGATCTGAGGAACATCCAGAACCTGGGCACAAAACTGGCCAGTGAGATGCGTAAGCTCACCAGTAACCTACGCATCGGCTTTGGGGCCTTTGTGGACAAACCCATTTCCCCCTACATGTACATATCTCCTCCAGAAGCCGTCAAGAACCCTTGCTATGAGTAAGTCCAGGTTGTGTGAGTCTTGTAAGGGACATAAGTTGATGGGACACCACCGCAATGTGGCTGGAAATCCACATCAGTTGGTAAAGAACTGCAGCCCATGGAAAAGACCTGTGTTTGAGAGGTTCTTGAAAGGTTGTCTTCCATGGGAAGGACAACAGGCCAGAGCAGGCAAAGAGTGTGAGGAGGAAGGAATGGCAGAGGTGCTAAGAACTGAATTCATCCCCCATTCCCTGTTCCCCTGTGTTACTAGAAGGGGGGTAGGCAGATAATTCAGGAGTGAAGCTGAGCTTGGAAGGAAAGGAAGGGAGTGGAGAAAGTGGGTGCCTGATTCTGGATGGAGTTTAAACCTTGGTGCAATCTGTGTTCTGCTGGCACAGAGAGGAGCATGTCTAAACTAGAAATATCATTATCACTGGAAAACTCTTCAGGGAAATAATTTGCATCATTTTCTCAAAAGAAATGTTGAGGCTGGAAGAAAATGACTCCTAAAAATCCCAGCAGGGGAGGAGCTGGGAGCTGAGGCTGGGAGCTGACCTGAGCCCAGCATCCCTAGAACGTTAATTTTATTTAAAAGATCCTTCATCAGCCTCAGGCTCTTGGGGGGTTGGGTCCCTCCAGCACATCCTGGGCAGGACTGTGGGATGTGGGATAGCTGTAGGGCAGGGATGGGAGCTGGAAGAGCCTGGTGAGCCCTGTGCCCTGAGTGCTCTCCTCCTGCAGGATTGGGGAAACCTGCCTGCCCATGTTTGGGTACAAACACGTCCTGTCGCTCACGGACGAGGTGACTCGCTTCAATGAGGAGGTGCGGAAGCAGAATGTCTCCCGGAACCGCGATGCACCTGAGGGAGGCTTTGATGCCATCATCCAGGCCACCGTGTGTGATGTAAGGGGCAGGAAGGCCTGGCTGGGTTCAGGACAGGGTTACCAGGCTGGGCCAGGTGGGTTGGCAGGGACCAACCATTCCGTGCAGGACACGATCATAAGTCTTTTTGAGTTGTTGTGTGACTGATTTCTGGAGAGGCTGAACATTCAAGTGAGACATTTCTAGCCCAAAAGCTAAGGGAAGAGCAGGACACTCATGGGATCATAGTAGGCAAGAGGAGCAGAGCAGGTGCTTGGGAACAATCTCATGTCAGCCCTGCAGTGACCAATCAACAAGGGACAACACCTCCTGTGCTTTCACCTTGCTTTTGCTGGAGGTATTGCATCCCTGAGACATTAGCCATCTTGATTAACTCTTTAACCAATTAAAACTCATCTTTCACTTACAAGCAGCCCATGCCCACCTTCCAGACTCCACATTCCCACAGCACTTCCCTGGGAGAGCAATTGCCTTGGTTCCCTGTGCAAAGGTTGGTCTCTAAGGCCAAGCCGTGAGCCCCTGGCACAAAGGCAACAGTGGGGTACTGGCATACAGGACTGCCTTCAGCATGTGCTAACACATGACTGGGAGCTGCCTTTTACTGCAGGAAAAAATTGGCTGGAGGAATGATGCTTCCCACCTGCTCGTCTTCACCACGGATGCGAAGACCCACATCGCACTGGACGGGCGGCTGGCTGGCATCGTGCAGCCCAATGATGCCCAGTGCCACATCGACAAGGATAACTTCTACTCAGCCACCACCACACTGGTAAAGCCTGGCCCGGGAATGGGGCTGTGGAGCCCAGAGCTCCTGTTGGGTCCCCATGGAATGGGAAAGGTGTTTCAGCCATGGTTGGAGAGCATGATGGGGACCAGGGTTGGGGGGATGGACGTGTTCCTAGGCTATACCCTTCCTCTTCCCCAGGACTATCCCTCTCTGGGCCTGATGACTGAGAAACTTTCACAGAAGAACATCAACTTGATCTTTGCTGTGACAGATACGGTTATTGGCCTCTACCAGGTATCAGCTGCTCTGCAAAGCCACCTTTTCTAGGGGGCTGGTGCGCCATGGGTGGCTGGGCATGTCTTGGTGGTCTCCTGTCCTATCAAAGCTCCCATGTGCCTGGACAGGGTTTGGCCCAGCCATGGCACATTTACTCATCACAAAGAGACCCTGTTTATGATATTCCTTTAGAACTACAGTGAGCTGATCCCAGGCACAACTGTGGGCACCTTGTCTAGAGACTCCAGCAACGTCCTGCAGCTCATAGTGGACTCCTATGGGGTGAGTGTGCAGTGTGATGGCCCCACCACAGCACTTTCCCTAAGAAAATAGCCACTGCTTCCCACTGCCGACAACCCACACAGATCTGTCAGCTCCTCCAGCCCCAAGCACCCTCCTTGGACCAGTTGTGAGCATCTGCCTCCACCCATGGGTGCAGGCATCTCAGGGGTGGGAGATCACTGTGTTCACTGCCTGTCCCTTCCTGTCTTGAAGACTTTTCTCTGTAGAGAATGACACAGCTGAGTCTTGAGAAAGACTTGGGGCACTTGACTCCTTTCCCATGTGTGTGAAAGCATCACTGTGGTGTTGGGGGTAGGGGAGCACCCTCCCAGGGCTGAGTCCTGCCGAGCCTGTGCTGTGTCTTCATCAGTCCTCTCTCCTCCCCTAGAAAATCCGCTCCAAAGTGGAGCTGGAGGTGCGTGACCTCCCTGAAGACCTGTCCCTGGCCTTCAATGCCACCTGCCTCAATGACGAGGTCATCCCTGGGCTCAAGTCCTGCATGGGGCTCAAGATTGGGGACACGGTGAGGATCCTACTCATAGGCTTGGCTTTTCTCCCCTCTACGTAGCAGCACTGCCAGGTCATCTGTTGCTCTGTACCAACACTATCTGCTTATCCCATGACCTCCCAGGTGACTTGTACTCTGGAATCTCAGAGAGAGAGGTACAGCAGGGTGGGTGCAAGGAAGAAAATGCTTTTTTGAATCTGCTGGATGCAAACTCTGATCTCTCTAGCTCAGCCTGGGCTGCTACCCACAGGGCATGGGAACCTGGAAACATTTGGGTTGGAAAAGCCCTCTAAGATCATCAAGTCCAACCACTAACTGATCTCTGACAGGTCCACCACTAAACCATGTCCCTAAGCACCATATCTACAGGTTTTTTGAACACTTCCAGGGACAGTGATTCTACTTCTTCCCTGGTCAGCCTGTGCCAGTGCCTGACAAACCTCTCAGTGAAGAAATTTTTCATAATACTGAATCTAAAATTTGCCTGGTTACTGTGGATGGCACATTTTCTGGCCTACATTGTGCTGAGACAGCTTTGATAAGCTTTGATGAGCCCAAAGAGACCTGGTGGGTCCCATTTCTGAGCTCCATAAGCTGGGCAAGGACTGGAGCAGGTACTGACATCCAGACACACACCTTTGCCCTCCAGGTGAGCTTCAGCATCGAGGCCAAAGTGCGGGGCTGCCCCCAGGAGCAGCAGAAATCCTTCACCATCAAACCTGTGGGATTCAAGGACAGCCTGACAGTGGTGGTGAACTTCGACTGCGAGTGCTCCTGTGAGAGCCATGCCGAGGCCAACAGCCCATCCTGCAGCCACGGCAATGGCACGCTGGAGTGTGGTGTGTGCCGCTGCAACCCCGGGCGCCTGGGCTCACACTGTGAGTGCTCAGAGGAGGAGTACAACCCCTCACAGCAGGACAACTGCAGCCCCCGGCCAGGCCAGCCCCTGTGCAGCCAGCGTGGCGAGTGCATCTGCGGGCAGTGCGTGTGTCACAGCAGCGATTTTGGGAAGGTGACAGGCAAATACTGCGAGTGTGACGACTTTTCCTGCGTTCGTTTCAAGGGCCAGATGTGCTCGGGTGAGTGCTGGACTTGGCAGGGAGGTAGCTTGGGCTGTTTCGGCTGCCTGAGATCATGGGCAAGGAATATACCAGTCAATTTGGGGCTTGTCCTGTGAGTTGTCCCCACCTCTGGCTTATTCAGCCGTGGGTCTCCCTGGACCAGCCCTGGTCTGAAGTGATGCCAGGGAATTACTCCCTTTTTGGCCACTTTCACCCTGATGTCACCTCCTGTGACTGAGAGCTGGGAGCATGGATGGGCTAGAAAGCTAAAAAGGAGGCCTGGTGGAGCTGGTGGGGACCAAGCGAAGCAGTTCTGGGGTGCACACAGCAGGGACCTTGCTTGAACCACAGCTCAAACACATCAGAAGTACTGCTCTGCAGGAGGAAACCCCAGGATAGAGGGGGAGGGCTGGGGAGAGGTGGGTTTTATCCTCCACCTAGTTCTGGAAGACTTCTGTTGGCAAAAGTGTTGAGGAAGTAAATTCTCTCTCCTTGCTGGCCTTACAGCATCTCCCATCCTGAATATTCGTCTCTTCCACATGCTCCCAGACTCCCCCGCTTCAGCCCAGCTGCTCTCAGTACTGGGAAAAAAGGAACAGACCCTTGGGTTCTCTGGTTCTCCTACCAGGAAAGAAATCCTCCTGCAGAACCCCCATCCCAACAGTAGTTCCAAATGTCCTGACATGCCAGGGCCTCTTACCCACCAGAAACCTTCATTTAAGACTTCTTCCACCCACATCTCCAGTAAACACTGAAGGTCAGAGTGAATCACAGTGCTCTGCCCATCTCCTGTATTTAAGGAATGTGAGAGAGGTGACAGTGCCTAGGAATGGGGCATGAAATTGTGGCACATCTTCTCCAGGGGCAGAGCACCCCAAAACTGATTTAAGGGGGGAATGGGAGAGGGGTAGCCACCCCCATTCCTAACCCCAGCCTCCATCTCTAAGACCAGGAGAGGTGGCTGCTAACAGAGTGCCAAAAAAAGCCACCACTTTCCTGCTGAAATCCCAAAAATCCTCAGGAAAACATCAGTGGCCAAAGCTGATTCCACTCCACAGGAGCCCAGCCTGGGTGAGGTGAAACCTGGGGCCAGATGACACTCAATTATTGCTCCCTGATGTCCCCAAATTGAGTTTTTGGGACCCCCGCCTGCCCCTCAGGCCAGCTTCATGGCTCACACTGCCTCTGTGCTGCTCAGATTGATCTTTTATCTTAACAGCCTGCTGATAATGGAGGTACAAACACTGGGTTTCCCCCACCCTGAGTAGTCAGTGTACTCAAGGAACCTGTTCCTGTTTGAACAAGGGCTGCAGATCCCCAGGATGGGCGACAGGCAATGATAAAGAGCTGCCCCTGTCCAGGGTGGGCTGTTAATTAGCCTGAATTCTCTGGGCCCATTAAACCACTTCTCCACAGCCTACCCGTCTGCTTCCATGCCTTGTCACCCAGTGTGGCATTATTTTCCTGTGACTCAGCCCTAGTTCCTCATTAATGAGGTTACACATTTATTTCACATGCCAGTGCCTCCAAGGGCATGGCTGGGACAGTGCTCAGCTGATTCCCAATGGGAGCAGCATTCTCAGCTGTGCTCAGGGCTTAGGACAGGTCAGCACGTGCAGCTCCACAGTGTTTCCACCACTTAGTGTGTCTTGTCTTTGAGCTGGAATCAAACCACAATCCAAATAGCCTCCAGGGTTTGGCAGGATTTGAGCATGCCTGTCTGTCTGTCTGATAAAACCAGTCTCAGTGAGTATGTGTTGGGCTTTTCCCAACAGTCAGCTTTCCCTGTCTGGTCCAGGCCTGAGAAAGGAGTGAGATTTGGGGGCTTTGACCAGATGTCCTGACTCAATCTGAAATTCAAATGCACAGCCAGAACTTGACTTACTCAGAGACAGGTCTGATGGAACATCTCCAGTTGCTGCTTCTGGAGCAGCTCAGCCTGAAATATGGGAGTTTGTTCTTGCTTGGGATAAGAGGAGAGTGAAGGTGGATGAAGGTCTGGGTTTGGTGTGAGCTCTGTATCCCACCCCAAGGACAGTGCAAAGGAGTTGTCCTAGGTGGCTGGTCTGCCTCACCATTCCCACAGAGGGTGAGCTGCCACTCTGGGTCATAAGCATCCATATGGGGAATTGCTAACAGGCTCTGTGGAGACACTTAGAGTTCTGATGCCTTTTGGTTGTCCCCAGGCCACGGGCAGTGCAGCTGTGGGGACTGTCTGTGCGACTCAGACTGGACAGGCGACTACTGCAACTGCACCACACGCACTGACACCTGCATGTCCAGCAATGGGCTGGTGTGCAGTGGCCACGGCTCCTGCGTGTGTGGCCGCTGCGAGTGCACCCAGCCTGGCTCCTACGGAGACACCTGTGAGAAGTGCCCCACCTGCCTGGATGCCTGCACCATAAAAAAGTGAGAGAGAACAGAGGGCTGGGACAGGTCATACCACATTGTGGGCTGGCAGAGAGCTGGGACAAGTCATATTCCTCTGGGGAGCTGGCAGAGAGCTGGGAAGGGTCATATCCCATCATGGAGCTGGCAGCACTGGTGGCAGGAGCTCTCACTGTCTGCAGCCCGGTAGGGTTGGGACTGCTGTGATTTCCACAACCTGAGACTGAAAGATCTGACAGTTCCCTGAGGAGAGCAGGGAGAAGCTCATGGTACCTCCCTCCTCTTCCACAGGGATTGCGTGGAGTGCAAGAAGTTTGAGCGGGGAAAGCTCATGGAGCAGCAGTCCTGCAGCCGCATGTGCCGTGACGAGATCAAGACGGTGCAGGAATTGAGTAAGAGGAGACCCAACCCCTGCCCTAATATGTGGGAATCCAGGGGGCTGTGTATGCCACACACTTTCCCTCTGTGTGCGCACCCCTCAGCATGGGGGCTCTGAGCCTCTCCCTCTGGCAGGTGACAGGGGCAAGGATGCCATGAACTGCACCTATAAGGATGAGAATGACTGTGTGATGAGGTTTCAGTACTATGAGGACTCCAGTGGCAAGTCCATCCTCTACGTCATTGAGGAGCCTGGTAAGTCCCAGCTGCCACGCTTAGGCTGGGGGCAGCAGAATGTGCTGGGCTGGGTTTCTGTGTGGAACAGGGGGATGGTGAATGCCCTTTTTACCTCCCACTCCATCCAGGCTCACAGGGCACCATAGCTGGGGGCTGAGAGGGATTAAAGAACTTCTTTGTTCCCTGCTCAGTGACACCAGGGCCATGATTGCCTGCCTCTCAGGTATCACATTCCCTAAGTTATTTCATCCCCTCATTGAGGTCAAGGATGGGGATTCAACCTTCCCACCACCCTGATCCTGTTTCTGATTTTGTGGGGGTCATTTTTCTTGGGAAGCAGATAAGAGAAGGCTCCCATCAGCAGCCCAGGGGTCTCCATTGCTCTCAGCTGAGCCTGGGGCTGTCTGGCAGCAGATCCTTCAGAAGCAGGGCTGTGAAGGCAGCCACCAACTCTCACTGCAGCTGTCTGCCATGGGCAGGGTACAGCCCACACTCCCCAGCCCCACAGCCAGACAGGAGAGGAGAGGCAGGTGAGGGCTGGGGTGGTGGGCATTGTGCAGGGGGAGCAGGAGCTGTGGAGGCTCACACTGGATCTCACTGCCCCATTTGCCAACTCAGAGTTGATATATGGCCAGAAGCCAGGGTGGGGTGTCATTGGCCTGGTGGTTTGGGGCAAACTTCCACAAGTACAAGAATTTGGTCTCCAGTGTCATCCCCCACTGTGGGTGGAACCTGTGATGTCCCTGATCTGGCTCCAGGCTTGGGTGCAGACCTCCACCCTACACACAGGTGCACAAGTCTTTTGGCACAGGTGCATGGACAGGATCCTCCACAGACCCTGCTGTGCTCAGGGTGGAGGCTCCTGTTTGCTTGCAAAGGAAGATGATGCCCTCCTGAGACCAAAAGAGCTCCATATACTCATGGCCTGGTAGCCCCAGAGCTGCTTTAGGTTGCCCTGGGGGTGCTGAGCCTCCAACCCTGCCCTCCTCTCTGCTCCAGACTGTCCAAAGGGGCCAGATGTCCTGGTGGTCCTGCTGTCAGTAACAGGTGCCATCCTTCTCATTGGCCTTGCTGCCTTGCTCATCTGGAAGCTCCTCATTACCATCCACGACCGCCGTGAGTTCGCCCGGTTTGAGGAGGAGAAGGCCAGAGCCAAGTGGGACACGGTGAGGGGCAGTGGATTGGGTGTGCTGGGCAGGAGCCCCAAAACCCCACAGGCTTGAGATCCCAGTGCTCCCAGCATGAGAGCCCAGCTGCTGTCTGTGGTCCCATAACATGGTCCTTAAGGACCAGCTTGTCTTATTCCTCTCTAAAGCCTGGTACAATGTCCCAGGCAGGACTCAAGGTGACACTGCCAGCCAGGACACTCCTTCCCTGAGCATTCTGTGGTCCCAGGGGCTGTGCATAGGTGATAGGAGATGTCCTAGATGATTTTCCCACCTCCAGAATATCCAAAGCACTTGTCAGCAGCATGACCCCCTTACTCACTGCTCACATCAGTGTTTCCATTCCATGAGTGAGGCAGAAGGTCCTTCCTGCCACGGGATGCTGGAAAGCACTGAGGAAACCAGAGCACAAGGGAGGGGGCTGGGACAGAACTGGTACCCCTCCCCCACCTCTCCTCCATCTCCTAAACCCCCAAAAAGTGAAGAGATGGTGTGGGATGGTGTGGGATAAGATGGGATGGGATGGGATGGGATGGGATGGGATGGGATGGGATGGGA
>JAGMWU010000033.1:1259847-1362085 GCA_018697195.1 Certhia americana
GGGATGGGATGGGATGGGATGGGATGGGATGGGATGGGATGGGATGGAGGGCTCTTTCAAGCGGTTTCTCTCCTCCTGAGCTCCTGCTGCTTTTCCTTTCCTCCACAGCAGCTTTTCCTTACTCTCCATCATGAAACCTTATGGGGAGCCATTAAACTGCTTCTCCAAAGCCTTGGGTGGAGACAGGGATCCACCACTCCATGCTGAGATGGTGCCTCAGTTACACCAGATGTTAAGTAGAATAAATGCTGATGCCAAGCACAAAGTGATGATTCTCTTTTTCATCCTCTTTCTTCCTCTAGACCCATAACCCTTTATATAAAGAGGCCACATCTACCTTCACCAACATCACATACCGCGGGAACATGTAAGGATGCCACATCCAGCATTGACCAAGGGATCAGCTGAGGATCTGTGGGATCTCCTGGAATCCAGTTTACAGAAGAGCTTGTTTGTGTCTGCCTCTGTGAATGACTGCATGTAATTTAACAAGTCCCTGACTGCCTCCAACCCCTGTTGTCTGTCACCCCACTGTAACTGCAGGGATGTGCTTTCCATGGCAAACCTTGGTCCTTACCTCAGCAGGTTGCTCACAGAGCTAGCAGCCCCTCCATACACTGAACAGAGAAATGGGATGATCTCAGTCAATGAGATCAGTCAGTGAAGTCTTCGGTGCTCATCAGGCCAAGGGCATTTCAAGAGCAGCTGCTTGAATCACATGCTGAGCTGTGCTCTCCTCCAGAGCCTGTGCTGATGAAATTCTGCCCACTTGGAGTCCCCTTCTGCACTGGCCTCAGTCCATCTGGGCACAGGAATCTTCTCCTTCGGAACAGGGCAGCTGCCAGTAGGGAGGAGCCATTGCTGGCTTTGGGGATTCAGGACTGCTCAAGCAGCCCAGCAGCTCCATTCTTCTTGCAGCCATATGTCACTGGTGCTGCTGTGACCCAGGGTGGTAAAAAGCTGTGCTCCATATAATGCTGCCCTCCCTCACTCCCTCTAGCATTCAGTCTATACCACCTACCAAATCCATGTAGCATCAGCTGTGCTGGTACCAGCTGCAGCCTGGTTTGGCCCCTAGTATGGTGCTAAGCTCCTGTCCGCCCCCAATGTCCCCATGCCACAGCAAACACGGATGCGCAAGCAACTGCTTCAGGAGGATCATGACACCCTTGAGCGTGGTCACCTCTCTCCCCTTTCTGTGTTTTTTGGACTGTGTAAGTGCACCACCCCTGGACTTCTGTGTGGCTCAGGGCTCCAGAAGAGCAGGCAGGGCTCAGTCTATGTCCTGCTGCCTGGAGCTGTATGTCACCGTGGAGGAAAACAAAGAGCTGTCCCAGGGGCAGTGCTGGGCTATAACAGTGCTGCCGCCTGGTCCCTGCCCTGCCAGAGCACAATGGCTCAATTCTCCTCAATTGCCCCAAAAAGCAACTGTGACCTTGCTCCTGGCATGGGGTTGGCCCCAATGGCCCCAGCAGCGTGTTGGCTGAGCTGGTGGTGGCCCTATGTCCCTGTTCCCTGGGCCCAGAGGGATGGATGGGCAGCACCAGAGTGTCAGTGATTCACATCACAAAAATAAAAATAATTTTCAAACGAACAAAAAAAACAAAAAAGAAAAACAACGAAACACAAAACACACTCAGACTACAATCAGTATCATCCCCGGCCTGTGCCCAGGTTTCTGCCCTGAGGGCAGCCCCTGACACCCCAGCACAACTAAGGGAGCTGGTTTGAGATGAGATGGGTTGCGGGAGGGCCAAACTAGGGCAAGCAGGGTTGTGGGTTCTTCACAGGGATCTCTGCTCTGTTACTGATTCCCTTCTCAGGGTCAATAACAAGATGGGGGGGCACAGGTTGGACCAAAGACCACTGCAGACTACGGTACTGTCAGAACCAGCTTGCAAGCTTCCAAGTGGAGTGTACCCCAGCATGCCACATCCTGTTTGCTTGAGTCTCTGACACCTCAAACACACCCTGGGGCACCAGGTGCTCTTAACCCACACTGTATTCAGCCACCTTGGGCAGTGTTCAGTGTCCCCAGCTGTGCCAGGCAGGAGTTCAGAGGGTGATTCCAGCACCCAGGTGGGCTTTGGACTTGGTTTGAGGTGGACCCACCTTGGTTTGGCCCCAGGAGGAGCATTTTGTCTGCTGGTGGGCTGAGGGAAAGGCAAAGGCAGCACCTGGCTGCAACATGGAGTAGCAGGATGAGCCCCACCCCACAAGCCCCCCCTAGGCTGCCTGGGGCTGCTGCCACTGGTGAAAGCCCAACGATTCCACATATGCCATTCAGGCAGGAGGCGTCCATTTCCCACGGACCTATGGGATGAGGCAAGACTCCAGTTTATCCAAGTTCGCTGCACCTTGATGCCAGGGGGCGTGCCTACTTGCAGGATCAAGCCCATGACCACAAGGAGCAGCTTGTGGAGTGTTTTTTTCCCCCCAAAATCAAAGCAGTGTCACTGTGCCGGCCGGAAGAGAGGAGAGGAAAGAGCCGTAGGTCCCTCCTGGGGCAGGGCGTGGACTCCGTGGTTGCTCTCAGCTACCTGGGAGAAGCCGTTTGGGAGGGGTAGTAGTTCCCACCCTGCAGAATGTGCCAATTCCGGGCTGCATGGAGGCTGTTTGAGCTCGGCACCACTAGATGGTGGTGTCTGTACGTGCTGAGCCCAAGCTTTCCACTTCCTGGGCTGCTGAGTGATCATCTCCCACATTGGACAGGGACATTTGCCGCACGGAGGTTTCCAGGGAGTGGGGACACCCTGAAACCCACCCCACTGATTCAGCTCCTACAGCAACACTTCAGGCCAGGATTCTTTTTACAGCTACTTTAATTCCTGGGAGCGCTGAACTGCTGTCTTTCATTGGACCCCATCAACTCTTTTTGTAAACTGTTTTCTGTTAATAAAACCCCAAAATAAGAAAAGCACTTCCAATGCAACCAGAAGATGACAAAAGGTGCGTTTTGTCTGATTCACAACCCAGAATGGGGTTTTCTAGGTCTCTAGGGAATTTTCTGAAATGAAACACATCTTCCCATTCATTCTAGGGAAGCAGGTCAGTGTTGGGAGTGTGTTCACTTACTGTGAACAGGGAAAGGCAGTTCTCAGTTTTTCTCAGGACTAGCCTGGGAAAAGCTGAAGAAAGAATGCAAGCAAAGCTCAACACCTGGTGTTCGGCGAAAGCCACACAAAAAAACCAAGTGCTGTTTAGCAGGATTGTTTTTCAAAGAGTCCTTTCTTCTCCAATAAGACTATTGTTTTCTCAAGTTAACCAATCCATGTTTAACCCACAGAGCACACTATAAAAGTGTGCACCATTTTCTAATAAAGTTGCTTTTGCCACTGCCTTCTGAACTGGAGTTCGTGTCACTGACTGTCTTGCACAGCAACATTGGAGTGCTGAAGTCCAAACACTTCCAATGGAAATCCACTTTCCAGAACAGAATCTCCGAGAGGTACTGAAGGACATGGCTGTGGATGGTGAGTACATCGTCACTTCAGGATAGTTCAGGATCTGGAGCATCTGCTGGGCAGGAAACATAAGATTTGGAGAAGAAAAGAAAGAGCTGAAATTATAAACATAAGCTAAAATGCTGCATTTCTCTCGGCACAAAATCACATAATAATTTAGGTGGTTGTATTTTGGGCTACCCTTCCTCAAACATATTTGCTGAGAGAATTGGGATTGTTCAGCCTGGAGAAACAAAGCTTCAGAATGACCTAATTGTGGCCCTTTCCAGTACCTGAAGAAGCTGACAGGAAAGATGAAGAGAGACTTTTACAAGGACCTGGAGTAACAGGACAAGGAGGAATGGCTTCCCACAGTTAGAGGGCAGGATCAGATGGGATATTGGGAAGAAATTGTTCCCTGTGAGGATGGGGAGGACCTGGCACAGGGTGCCCAGAGAAGCTGTGGCTGCCCCATCCCTGGAAGGGTTCAAGGCCAGGTTGGGCAGGGCTTGAAGCAGCCTGGGATAGTGGGAGGTGTCCCTGCCCATGGCAGGGGGTGGAATGAGATGGTCTTTGAGATCCCTTCCAACCCCAACCATTGCATGACTTTATGGTATCTCCCCACTGACTAACTCCACCTTCCACCGTAGCCCTGGGCACATGGTTGTCACCCACAATGTAGATTCCAGCTATCCCCGTAGCCAGTGAGGAGCTGCAGGAAGCCCAGGATATTCCACAAGAGGGACTGGCATTCCCATCCTTGCTCTCTGCTCCTACCTGGCCTCTCCTTCAGCAGCCCAGCAAAAGGAGCACAGGGAGGCTGCTGGGTCTCTGCAACTCTCTTTGGATCACTCTGGTGTGGGACATACCATGCACTCAGCATAGCTTAAATTCTCTCTACTGCTGCACTCCCCTTAAGCTTGGGTTGAATTTTTGCTTTGCATTACATAGCAGAGAAGCACAGTGTGAACTCAGTGTGTCTCAGCAGTGCCACCCCTCAGCAGGGCACAGGAGAAGGAGCTGTTTTTGTACACTTTGTGGAGCATTGAAGGAGGTGATGGGTGATGAGTGGCCATGGAAAGGTAATTTAATCCTCCTTAGCCTCAACATCCAACCCTGCTGGGAGGGAGGGAGTTTCATTGCATTATTGTGGCCACATTTCTTCAGTTCCTGAGATGGAAGGAATGAGTGAAAAGCAAAGGAGTCACTATTATTATTATTAATAACCTCTTTTTGGCAAGTCTCTCTGTTCTGACTGCCAGCAGGCAGGGGAGTTTTCCAACACTTTCTTATTACAAAGGGCACAACCATTGTGGATAATCTGGGCTTTGACCTGGTGACAGAGTAGACTCACTTGACTCCAGAGCCATGGTAGGCATCAAGTCTGGATTCTGTGGATGGAGTCTCTCCAGCTGCCCTTTTGCTGTCACTCCCAAAGCCTGAAATCTCCCTGGAGAGCTTGTCCTGGCTGCTGGTGACACTCCCTGCTCCACTCAAACATTGCCTGGGTGTTTCCCTAGGGCACAAAGGTGACCCCCGGGACTTCAACTCCATCCTGTGTTCCACAGCCTGCAGGATTCACCTGACCAGTAAGGAAAGCTGGAAGTCTTAGGACAAAGGAAGGTATGGCTAGGTATCTAAGGTCTTTTTCCTTGGAAGAAACCTAGAAATCTTTTGAAACCAACAGATTAGTTAAAAACGTTTTGCATACCTGTACTGGTGCTTGTCAGATGACAAGGATATGATGTTAACATGAGGCCAATTGACTCCTTTAAAATACTGCAGTGGTTCCAACCCACATGGGATAAACATGGAACCAAGTCTCTGGTGGTGAGGGGACTGATGGCTCTTCCAGCAGTAAAATCACCCTCCCCTGTCTCAGCAAGGTCTAATACTTTATTTTTGTACCTCCAAGTGCCACAGAGGCATCATGCTATGATGGGGATTTCTGCCCCTGGATTTAGTCCAGATTCTCACTTTTTCCCTTTTTCCAGTTTGTTTCAGATGTTCCTGGCTACAAGAGCAGAGGCCAAGCTCTTCTCTTACCATATGGGACACAGAAAGAGTCAACCTTACGTTTTCTGGTACCAATGCACTGCAGAGAATTGTCCTCCCTGCCAGATACCTAACGAGCACAGCGAGAAGTGGGGATGGATCCCCAGCATTATTGGGAATGATCCCCAAGTTATGCTCCATGGCATAATTTGTCCAGATCTTCTCAAGGCTGCTGGGCTCTCTGCTGCCTTTGAATTCTGTGAGAACAGGACAAGGGTCAGTCACAGCTCTGACCACTCTCCTCCTCTTCAGCCCGTAGGAAAAATTACTCAGGCAGCTTCAATTACCAGAGGAATCCTCCACCTCAGAGTTTTTGGAAAATGGGTAGACTTGGCAACTCTGCCCTGGCAGAATTATTTCAGATTCAGGTATTCATATCAGGTGAGTTACCTCTGTGGGATAGAGAGGGAAGTGCCCCGCTATACTGGGGTATTTGTGCCTTATATAACAACATACACAAAACACAGGGGCCCCAAGATGAGATTTCCAGAAAAGCTTTGTATCTAGTTGCACATCCAGAAGCATCTGCACAGTTGCCATCTGCTCTGCGAAGGCACTTCTGGAAATTCCACCATGGGCACGTCACACCCCTGTGCAGTTTAAACCCCCCAGGTCCCAGGTCCCTCCAAAGTCGCAGCTGCAGTGGTGGGGCTGGGCTGTTTCACAAACCAATGTCACCTTCTTTTGTCCTCTGGCTGCCATCCAGGAGCAGGAGCTCAAGGACTGCACCAGCCAGTGTGGATGGATGGATGGATGGATGGATGGATGGATGGATGGATGGATGGATGGATGGATGGATGGATGGATGGATGGATGGATGGATGGATGGATGGATGGAGACTCCCTCAAGTGTTGGAGAAAGAAGCCACTTTGGAAAAATTTGGAAAGAGATGGGTCACTCTGTGCCTCCCTTTGCACACTGTGAACAATATTACAGAATCCCAGAATGGTTTGTAGGGGACTTTAAAGACCCCATGAGCAGGAGCACCTTCACTAGACCAGTGTGCTCCACCCAGCCTGACCTTGGACGCTCCCAGGGATCCAGGGGCAGCCACAGCTGCTTTGGGCACCCCATGCCAGGGCCTCCCCACCCTCACAGGGAACAATTTCTTATAATATCCCATCTAACCCTGCCCCGTGTCAGTGTGAAGCCATTCCCCCTTGTCCTGTCACTCCAGGCCCTTGTAAATAGTCTCTCTCCATTGTTTTTTGCAGACTTCCCTCAGTTACTGGAAAGGGCCACAATTAGGTCACCCCAGAGCTTCTCATCTCCAGGCTGAACAATCCCAATTCTCTCAGCCTTTCCTTGTACAAGAGGTGTTCTATCCTTCTGATCATCCTGGTGGCCTCCTCAACTTCCATCCTTCCTCCTTCATCTAACCTCCCTCTTCCCACAAGACCAAATAAATAAATATCCCAAGGGGTGCCAAGAAGATGGAGCTGGACTCTGCTCTGTGGTGGTGAGCAATAGGACAAGAGGCCAACAGGCACAAACTGATGCCCAGGAAGTTCCATCTGAACATGAGGAAGAGCTTCTTCATTGTGCAGTGACCAAGCATTGGAACAGACTGCCTAGAGGTGTTGAGTTTTCATTGCTGGAGATATTCCAGAACTGTCTGGATGTAGTCCTGGACAACCCATTCAAATCCTTTGAATCTGAACCTATTATGGCTCGTTGTAAGAGGACAAGCGGGAATGGGTTCAATTTGAAGAGGCTTAGATGGGATATTGAGAAGAAATTCCTCGCTGTGAAGGTGGGGAGGCCCTGGCACAGGTTGCCAAAAGCAGTTGTGACTGCCCCTGGATCCCTGAAAGCGCCCAAGGAAGGTTGGACAGGACTTGGAGCCACCTGGGCTAGTGACAGGTGTTCCTGCCCATGGCAGGGGGTGGCACTGGGTGGGCTTTAAGGTCTCTTCCCACCTAAACCATTCTAGATTCTGTGACATATACTCTGGAATGACCCTACCAGAGCAGGAAGGCTGGGCCCCTGCTCAGCCCCTGCTGACGGGAACCCCTGTTGCCCCTTCCGGCCTGTCCCATTCCAGGACTCCCTGAAATGCGGGATAAACTCCAGAAAAGGCCTTTTCGGGCGCCTTTCCCGACATCTGCCCTCAGCACCCTCCCGCCGCACCGCCCCTCCCACGTGACCACCCCCACGTGACCGCCCCCTGCAGTCCTCCTTCAGGTCGGACCACGCTGCGCCACTTCCCCTTCCGGCGCCGGCCGGTCCGTCATGGCGGCGCCCAGCGAGGCTCGGGAGCGGCGGCCGTTCGGGAGGCGGCTCCTTACCGACCCCGCCCGGCTTTTTCAGCACAACGCCTGGTGCGTGAGGGCTGCTGCCGCTGCCCGCTTCATACCCCCGTGAGCTCTCGGGGTGCCGGTGCCTGTGTTGCCGCCCCGTAGCCGGCGGTTGGCTGGGGGTGGCCGGGGCGGGCTCGCCGTCGCTTCTCCGATTTGCGGTGTTTGTGGCCAGGCGCTGTGTTATGGGCCAGCCCCAGCCTGGCCGCTCCCCCTCACAGGGCCCTCCCCGGGGTGACAGCCCTCTCCGGACGCGCCTCGAGAGACCCTGTCAGGGCGCAGAGCGGGCTGAGGGAGCCCTGGCTGTAGGGTTGGCGGCTGGACAGCGGCTGCAGGCCGGGAGGGGACCGGCATCCCCGGACAGGGCACTGCCCTATGCAGCCGGTGCTCGGCAGTGCCGGTGCCTGGGCGTCCTGAGCCTTCGGGACTGATCCCCAAGGGATCCTGAGCACTTAGGACTGCTCCCTGCGGGGTTCTGAGCCTTGGGGACTGATCTCCTGGGGGCTCCTAAACCTTTGGGATTGATCCCCAGGGTGTCCTGAGCCTTCAGGACTGATGGACAGAGAGTTGAGAGCCATTCTCAACCCCTCCTGAAGCAGTAGCATCCTTCAGGTTCCTGTGGTTGTAGCAATTTTAATATTGCTGTGGTTGATAAAGGTAAATTTATTAACTGAAAAGAAATCTCTCAGAAATCCATAACCTGTCATTCCTTCAGTGAGGTTGCACCAGGTGTGTGCTTGGAACAGGAGCTCTTTATTTAGATACACAAGTTATTCTAAGTCAGTTAAACATCCAAATTCTCTAATTTGCTGGGAACTGAATTTCGGGGTAAATTGATCCACTTTTGGTCTTTGACTGCTATACCTTCTTAAGAATCAGGTGTATTTAATTTGTAATTAAGCAATGTTTATATTTGTCAGCCTGTCATTCCTTCTGGGACTGTTCTATACAAAAGGTATATTACAAAAGCATATCCTTAGTTTTCCTGTGGAAATTCTTAGTAATCTGTTTTTTCAGAGACTTAACATTTAAACCTTTGTTTTGTGAGTTAAAATCAAAAGACAGTCCTTCTGAGACAAGAACTGCTTCTTGGGCCTTTTATTTTGCGTTTAACTCACTTGTTTTAATGAAAAAAGACCAAGTGAATTGCTTCAATGACTGCATAGCCGTGTACGTGCATTGAAGTTATTAATAATTCTTAATGCTTTAAAGCTTACTGCATAATTTTCCCATTATTTGATTTAAACTAACAGTTACCTTCCAAATAACCCAACTGCCTTTTTTGTTTTAACTTGGGGAAGACAATGTAATTTTGTGCTGGATGCCTTCATGGTTTTAGCAAGGATCCATTCCCTTTAAATTTGATTGAGCATCCAAAATGGGACAGTTTTAGGATTCCTTCTGTTTGCAAATCCATGAGTTCCTTTGGGACTAGGACCTGCATGTGCTGACCAGGCTGTTGTGCTGGCACCGGGCTGGAATTGGGAATCACACCTGCACCCTTGTCCATTTGGAGGGTTCTCCAGACCTTTCTCTTTCCCTCTGTCTCTGTCCTACCATGCTTAGCTCTAGTTCATCTTATTTTTCACAACAGGGATAATGTGGAATGGTCAGAAGAGCAGGAAGCCAGTGCCAGGAGCAAAGTTCAAGAGAACAGCTCACAGCTATTGCCACGAGATAAACAAGGTACTTTTGGAGAGTGTCCTCATGCAAGTCTTGGCTTTGTGCCAGGAATGGAACAATCTGGCCAGAGCCACACCAGAATATCATCAATTTCTCCCTTCCCCCTCTCCCAGTCACTCAGAAGGCATTAACACGTAATACATGTTAATACACATGATAATGGGAGATTAAGGAAGAGGAACCTTTCTGTTCTTAATTTACCTCTTTGTGACTCTTCCACTTTTGCTAGAGACTCCTTCTGGTTGGGAGGAGTGCGATTAGGTTGAGCTTCTTTGTCATGTTGCATATGTTAAATACTTGTTAGTGCTCTTTGTCAACAAACCTCTTTGAGTGTAGAGTTGGTTATTTTTGCTCTTTGAAGCTTAACTGCTAAAAGCCAGTCTCTTTTTGCTGTCTTGCTGTGGAGTGAGCCATGATCCAAACTGATTTTCTCCTTAAAGGGTCTGATCAAGTAGTGTCCCATGTCTGTCTCTACAGAGCAAACAAACTGCATGAGAACAGTTTCATCAGAGAAAGGAAAATTATTTATCTTGATTGCTTATCCTCAAATAGACAGCAAAAGGATTCCAAAGTTTTTATTTTATTTGAAGGATATTTATCAATCCAAAATGCAGAGCTTACCTGTGTCTGAATCAAGCTCAAGATGCTCAGCACTGTGGTTAAGTTATAGTTGAAGCTGTTCTGAGATGGTTAATAATGCATTTCCTCCACGTCTGGTAGAGATCATCCAATATAATAATTCAAATAATGATGAAATGGTTCTTTGAAAATTTCTTTCAAAAAAAAGGTATTTTAAGATATCTTAAAGATATCTTTATAAGATAAGATAAAGATAAGAAATTTGTCTGAAGATGATCTTGCTATACCCTGTTGAGCTCTAGGGTGGAGCTGCTTCTTTTGTTCAAATTAAATCAAGTGTGTCACCCGTAAGATGATGCTGAGCTCTATTGGAACTATTGAAACACTTCTATATAGCTTCCAGTTGTGTTCACAATAGCAAATTTAATTACACCAAAGAGTAACCCTCCTAATTTCTTGGACTCCTAGAAGTATCCAGCAGTTTTCCATTGTGATGCCCATTGTGTTGAGTTCATTTTAAAATCTGGTTAGCATTAAAGGGTGCTGTCTGTCATGCTTTGAGAACCTATATACAACTAGGAAATTGTGGAGAAATTTTTTGTTGGAGCAGTTTGTCAGAGCTCCATGATGTATTTCCCAGACTGAACAATGGAGGCCAGTCAAATGTTGATGGTTGCTATTCACTGGGAAGCATGTGGAGACAATGGGATGGCTGGAAAGTAGGGGAAGCAGCCCAGGCAAATGTGCCTGAAGGGTCTGGTAGTTTGAAAATCAGGATGTCCAAGGAGGAGAACAAAGGCAGAGCATTGGTCATTATGGCTGTATTATTCCGTGGACTTCTTGGGGATGTCAGGAGGAAGCTCTGTGGGTTTGTGGAAGATGTGTCTTGTGGCTGGGAAAAGAAAGAGAAAGAAGTCAAATTTTCTTGGTTTCCTTTTGAAGCTCCATAATTAGCCCCCTTGCATTCAGGAGGTCCCTGATTCTCTTCCAGTCTTTGTGAACAGTTACTTTTGCTTACTCTTCTTTTGCAGAGTGAAGGGGTAAATATGGGCTTGGCTTTGGGTATGTGCTTACAAGGGTGAGCAGAATATCAGGAAAGTCTCTGGAGGAATCTGGCTTGCACACCAATGGCACTGTGAGCTAATACCCCAAAAAGGGCCTGAAACAAGTATGATGTGAACTTCTCTGGCTGGAAGTCTTACTGAAAAATTAACATGGTCATATTTCTCACTTAAATCTGTTTCTTGTGTGATCTTTGTCAGCTGGCCCTTGATTTTTTATATTTATATTGTTACTAATTCTTTATTCAGTGTTTTGAAAGCACCAAGTTCCAAGGTAAATGAGCTTTAAATAAAGCTTCCCCATATGTGATTAGGAGTATAACAGCTCTTTAATAGCATCCAACAGAATTTCACACTAATGCAACAAAGGAGGAGCACAATGTCTTATTCAGCAGTGTATTGTGGCAAAAATGTGGGGAATCCAAAATGGCTGGGCTGGAATTCTGTTCCAGCATCTCAGGTAAGCATTTCACTGCAGTCAGGCTGCCATGGGATTGTTGATGAGCAGGAATTATAATTTGTATTTTTGTTAGATGAAAGAGTGTTTCAGCACCAGAAGCCTTGCATATTCTTGCTAATACATGAGAGAAAGACAGTTCAGGAAACAGTGTGCCAGGGTTTGGATCAATAGCACTTCTTCCAGCATCAGCAGTCATTGACTTCCGTGCAAATAGTGAACTGACCTGGCCCTCCTCACTGTGTCCTACAGTGAGATCATGGCACAAACTTACTGCTTGTGTCTAATATCAGACATTGAAGTTTCCCTCAGCTTGGGGTTTAAGAACCAGGCTTCTTAAAAGGAGAAAATCCTTGTAGTTGAGGTAAAGAGATTATTTTTATATATTGCTCTTTGTGCTGCAAGGGTAGATCCTGCTAAAAATAAACATATGATTGATTAGTTCTTCTTTGTTAAAGCCATTTTTGTCTATATTTGGCTGGGGCTACATATTTTTCCGGGTGTTCTGGGTTCACTTCACTGTCTCACTTTGAAACATGTTTTATGTTCTTCAGGAGGACTAATATGTAAACAGCAGTTCAGCTAGTAATGCCCTCCAATCATTTTTATTCAGTAACACGCTTGTTGCTGTGCAAAGATCGTTGAGGAATTACTTGTTATTGGAATGCCATTGGGATTTCTGGCTGTGGATGTTAATTCCAAGCATAGGATGCTACAGTTAGGTATTAATTCCCAGGACAGAGAACTTATCATGTTGATGAAGTCATAGAAAGTCGCTTGGATTTGTAGCTTCCTGTGGAGGATATAGTCCCCCTAGACCGTACTTGATCTGAAATCTTTGACAGTATGTGGAAATAAGTTTGCAGGTGATTCAAATGTCACTTGATCATGGCTTTGTAAGAGCTATTCCAACTTTCTATAATACTCATCTTGCTCCTGGAATGACCCATTTGATGTGAAAGTGCTGCTGCTCTAATGAATTCTGTTCCTCTTTAGCCTGTCCACCTTAGCTCTCCACTGGTACTTTAATGCAGTGGTCACTGTTGATTCCCCTCTTTTGTTTAAGTTCGTCAATGTGTGATGCATCTGACATGTGTGATGGAAAGCAAAGTTATCTGGACTGGACTGCAGTAAAATGTAGAAAACATGCTGTTCTGTTACCTGGAAGATTGTATGAATTATAACTGAGCTTCCTGCCTGGCCTGGACAGTTGACTAATTTTGCTGTTTCTTCACCTGAAAATAGAAGCAGTGTGTTGGACAGGAGCTTTCAGCTCCAGGCAGCTGTCACAAAATTCCTTAGGCATTGTGCTTGACACTTAATGTCACCAGGCTCCAAATTAATCGTTCCAGTGAACTGAACAAGTGAGTGTTAGAGATGGAAGTAATACCTGCATTTCTTAATTCCAGTCTCCTTCAAAGAAACTTTTTCTGTTACCAGCTTCCTTTAAATCCTACTGGGAGACAGAGTTTCCTCTTCTCTCTTTTCCCTTTTTAAGTCCTAAGAAAGTAACTGTGGGGATATAGGCTGAGTGTTTATGTGGGATTGCAAATTTAAATAAAGGTGATTTTCAGTCAATAATCTCACTTATTACAGCAGGTTGGTGCATAGATATCTGTAGTGATCCTTCATTCTCTGAACTGATTAAACCCTGAGACCTTCTGATTTGATGCCTGGTGATGTTTTTGCTTGTGTTCGCAGAGGAATATGAGGTGAATGCTAAGAAATACTGGGATGACTTCTATAAAATCCACGAAAATGGCTTCTTCAAGGACAGACACTGGCTATTCACTGAATTTCCTGAGCTGGCACCTAACAGGAACTCAAGCCAAAATGGAGATTCTTTGCAGGGATTTAGTAACACAGAAGAATCCAACAATGAAGGGCTGGAAAGCTGTGAAAATAGCCATTGCTTATTGGAAACCAGGACAGAGAGTCAGTTTCACCTGATAAAAAGCCCGTCTAGGGGCCACACAGAGGAGTTGGCTGCACAGAAAGACAGTGAGTTGAGTCAGAGTGATGGGGATTACCCAGGATCAGCTGCATCTTACCGTATATTAGAGGTAAGAGCTGTATATCAAAGTCACACATCAAAGCTTCCCTTATGTCAGTTTGATTGGGAGACATAAAAATGTGTATCACTGCCAAACAGCAAGGGAGTGGATGATTGCCTTCCGTCAGTAAAATGCAAAAATTAGAGGGCAGTTTAAAATTGAACTAAATCTGTTGATATTCATTTGATCCAGATTCTGAATTGGCGAAGCACAAGGACCATAAGAAGTTTACAAGCCAAACTATTGCTATCAGATGTTCAAACAAGCATTTAAAACTCATCTTTTGAAGAAGCTGATTCTTCTACTCTGTGTAAAGCTTTCCCTTGTGTCCTGATTTAGGGCAAATTTGGGAAGAAGCTTTCAAAGGGGTCTCTTTAGAATGCAGATTCAAGTGGCCCCTCCCCCCACTGGTTCAGGAAAAGATTTCCTCTGAGAAGAGTGGGAAAAAACTGTTTAACAAGCAAAGTATTCACAAGCATAAAAAAGTTAATATTAAACAATAAAACCTCTCACTGTTCTGAGGAAATGGCAAATTCAGCAAGTCCTTGTTGTGAGCTGTAGCTCAGCTTGCTCAGTCTCCCATCAGTCCCTCCGGTGCTGGAAAATGCCGCGTCCCAGCCCTGGTGGGCCACAGGTGTGAGCTCTCCATGTTTTTCTGGGTTTTCAATCCACAGCAGGGCCAATCCGTTCCAAGAAAAAAAAAAGTCGCAGTCCGGGGAACATCTCTGCCTCAGCTAACTAAAGAAACACTTAACTAAAAAGCCAAGGAGAGCTCTCTCCTGCTGTCTGTGCTGTAGACAGCACAATCCGTGTGAAGGTATGCGGGGAGGGGGGAGCAAGTGCAGTTCCTGAAAACAAACTGCGCTTCTTCTTCTCCCAGTTTGCTCCCAGAACCAGCCTTAATGGTGCAGAACTTAATATCCAGCACAAACAGAACAGATGACTAGGGATACAAGCATGATGTAGTCACCTCAGGACACCTTGTCATTTATTTTCTGCATGTTTGGGCTGACTCCTGCTTGCCTTGGGCGGTGTGAAATAAAGCAATGAAGCCAAGAACATAAAGATGCTCCTGGGTTTGTTCCTTAGAATGCTTGTGATAGCAGGGAATCCCAGACTGATACAGGCTTTGTCCCAGAGAGGTTTGTGGCTATTTTAAATATTGGACAGCTGAAAGCTGTTTGTGACCTTTTGCTCTGCCACCTCTAATTGTTCACTGAGATATTACTGGATTTGTTTAATACTTATTGTTATATGAAAGTCCTGCCCCTCCAGGGAGAGTTAGTGTGAACTGTCCTTAAATTCTTGAATTTAATCTGACACTTCTAAGATTTCCTTAGACATTGGTGTTCTCAACATGCCTTACCTATCTCACCTGAGCACTATAACTGACGTCGGTCAGTGTGAACTCTCTGGTGTTTTCCGCTCAGTCTGTTTCAATTTTACTGATTTTTTTTAACATTTAGAGGCCAATTCTCCAAACCCAGTTGTGTGAGCCATCATCTCTTCAAATGGGAACAAGCAGAAGGAGTAATTAGAGTAAAGCAAACTTAACTTCTCAGTTGCTCTGATTTTCTATGGAAGTGAATTGTCCATTGCCTTTGCCAGTTTTTCAGTCACTCATACTGCTTATTATGCTTGGGATTGCAGCAAAAGCAGCTTTCAAAAGAGTAACAATATATAGTTAGTTATTAAGCTAGAACAATATATAAGCTTGTTATTAATATTTCAACAAGAACTTGGTTAGTGGTTTCCCACACATAATCCTGTTCCTCAGACTTTAACATGCTCTTGCACACTAATCTTGCAGGGACACTTAAGAATGGTCACTGCCATGCTCAGCTTTACTCATGAATTCCTATTTGTTCCATGGCTGTAGAGAGATGATTGAAAATTATCTGCATGGATATGTTGAAGGGATTATTTTCATTGTATACATCTGCTCTGTTTATGCAGGTTGGCTGTGGGGCTGGGAATACAGTCTTCCCAATTTTACAAACCAACAAGTAAGTAGTGACAAGACAACGGAAATGGTTTCCTACTGCCAGAGGGCAGGGATAAATGGGATATTGGGAAGGAATTGTTCCCTATGAGGGTGGGGAGGCCTCATTCCTGGAAGTGTCCAAGGCCAGGTTGGACAGGGCTTGGAGCATCTTGGTCTAGTGAAAAGTGGTGTCCCTGCCCATAGCAGGGGTGGGACTGGATGATCTTTAATGTTCCTCCCAACCCAAACCATTCTGGGATCCTGTGAAGTAATTCTCAGTAGGCTTTTACCTGCATGAGATACCAGCCTCCGAAAAACAATTGGAAAAATGTTCCGTATGTTCCTAGTTTAGACAAACTCAGAGAAAAGCCAAATGCAAATGGTATTTTCGCCACCTGCAGCTTCAGGTTACTGTGTTTTGAGCTTGGAAGCCCTTGGTTTCAGATCCAGAAGAAAAAAGAAGCACTCAATTCCATATGAGAATAATGGGCATAAAGGAGCAATGGAATCCATCAGCTTTTGCACAGAAACTAAAGCCTAGGATTTCTGGGCTTTGCACATTTGAAACACTCTTTAATTCCTTGATATAAATGTTTAGTTTCTTTGATTTATTGCAGTGACCCAGGCCTGTTTGTTTATTGCTGTGATTTTTCTACAACAGCTGTGGATCTTGTCCAGGTAATCTCAATGATGACTTATGAAAATGTGGGAAGTATCTGGGGCCAATTGCCCATTAATACAAATCTATCCCTACTGCCAGTAACTCTCTGGCTGTGATGGCAACTTTTCTGGTTTTAGCGAGCCCTGGTGCCAACCCTTGCACTGGGAAATCTGGAAAATGAGACATCAAAGATTGTAGAAATTAGGGAAGTAAAAGTTCTCAAAATTTCACATTGGCAGCAGACAAGTCAGCCAGATTTTCTTCCCCTGTGGTTGGCACTACTTTTCTCAATACAGTGTTCTTTTAGCTGAGTAATTTGAAAAGAAACTTGAACCTTGAAAACATTCAGGCTATTTTTTAACAGGAACTGAAACTAGTTTTGGTTTGTGTGTGTATTACTGTCACTAAAGTTCTGGGAACGTGGTCTGATTGCTTCTGCACAGGCAGCTGAGGAGGGATCGTGTCCCAGCAGGAGGCTGGGATTTAGTCAAAAGACAAATACCACTAAAAAATTCCAGGTCAAGGCAAAACTGAGAATATATGAAGTATCAAATGCAATCAGTCACTTCCTGAGATGAGAGGGGAGCATAGCACCAGAGTCAGCATCCATTTCCTCCTCTGGATGTGACACAAGCACTGTTTGTAGAGGCTTCTGCAATCTGTAGCAGCAACTTTAGAAAAATATGCAGCTTCTAAAAGACATCTAAATCTCATTTTTAAGACTGTAACTTCAGGCAACCAAGTTTGATTTTTGGGGTATAGGGAATATCTGTAGGTGAAATGAATATTAATTTCCATGTTGCAGGAAGGTACCCTGACACTCTCACTTGTGTAAAGGTTACCAATTTATCAGTATAAATCTTACCACTGTTAGTGGAATTCTGACCTTAAAATTACGATAAACCCTGAATCCAGTTCAGCATTTTTTTCAGTGCTGATTGTCTGATTGTAACAAGACCAAAGCTTTTTTTAAATTGCCTGTGTGTAAATATTTTTTCCACATTTCATACCTGTTTCTTGCCTGACCAAGGAGCATACCTGATACTGAAGTCCAGAAACAGATCTCTGGACTCACTTCTTGATCATATGAAAGTTAAAATACTCCATATAATACTAATAGTCTATGTAGTCCAGCTAATACTGAGATCAGGGTCTGCTACTAATGTTCTTAATTTCTCTCCTTCAAATACAGAACAACGCAGAATATGACACTTCTCGATGCTTTGCTTTTGTCCATGACCTGTGCAATGACCAAAGTCCTTTCCCAATGCCCGAGGAGAGTCTTGACATTGTTATTCTTATCTTTGTCCTCTCAGCAATTCTCCCAGAGAAGTAAGTTTTAATAATTCCTTCTGATTGCAGAAGATAATTCTTCTACAAACCAGAGTTCTTTCATAATCTCCTATCAAGGAAAATTAAAGTTTGTTCTGTTTGTGGTCCAGTTTTCCATAAGGCCTCAGAAAATGAAATTTTCAGGTATTTGTTGTTGCTATTGTAACCAATTCTGGCAGAGGACAGGGTGATTTTAAGTGGCTGTGGGTGATCGTTGCTGGGGTCACTGTTCTGAGCCCCAGTCACACTGAGCACTCACTTTGGAAAGTATTCTGCTGGATTTTCAGGCTCAGAGGGTAGATGAATTTCTCACATAGGAGGTGGCTAGAAGGAAGGGTTCAGGTTCAGAGAAAAAGATAAGAGAACTGCTGTGGTCTTAGTGTGATAATTGTTACAACCTACACTAGTTTCTTTTTATCTTCCCTTTAGTTTCACTTGGCAACACTTCTCTTCAAATTCACTTATTACTGTTTTACAGAAACCAGTGGAGATCCTTTTGTAATCAGTAAGAGAGAGTAGTTAATCCCTGCTGGGGCAGGATGTTATTCTTGTAGGGAAAAAAGCAACATCAGGAAATGTCAAAAAATAGAGGCCAAATCTTTTTTACCAGACTCTGAGAGCGCTCAGAATGCTGCTGGCTTTGGGTATCTCTTTATACGAAGTTGAAACATGTAGAGCTTTATTCCGCCTTTTTGGAAGGAAACAAGCATGATTTTGAAGTGTGTTGAGTGCTCCTGATTTGTTCTTCTCTCAGGATGCAGTGCATTGTGACCAGACTGAGTCGCCTTCTGAAACCAGGGGGAATGATCTTGTTACGAGATTACGGTCGTTATGATCTCGCCCAACTTCGCTTTAAGAAAGGTATTTACTTTCCTCTATGAACCCTTGCCCCATCACTAGTAGATTCTGCTTCTCTGAAGCTGTGTCTACCCTGTTTGGAGGCACCTCATTAATCCCCAAAGCACAGTGTGTGCTGGAGAAGGGCCTGTTGTTGGATGGCAATTGTTGATTTTTAAGTGGTCTCTGGTAACTGTTTATATCTGTCTTGCCCTTAGGTCAATGTCTGTCTGATAACTTCTATGTGAGAGGTGATGGGACCAGAGTCTACTTCTTCACACAAGGTAGGAGGCCAGAAAAATCCCTCTGACTCTCCTCACCATGTCTTGTCCCTGTGCCCTCCAGACTGGCCACTAGATCTTTCCAGCCTCTTTTTTGGAGCACTGTGAAGTGTTAAGGATCTCCCAATTAAATGGTGACCTGGGCTTGTCAGCTCCTGGTACAAACATGGCATGATCAATTCCTTAGTGGAGAATCCTTTAAGAGGAGGACTGGTGTGTCTGCTGCCCTGGGACAGGTGGGATTGGAGGAGCTCTCCTTGTATATTGGCTGCAGATGGTGGAGGGAGGTGGATACCACTTAGCAGAACTTCCCTTTATTTTCCTGCTCTCCTATAAGGAAATCAGAAAAGTGTGGTTCAGCATGGAGCTGAGACATCTCCTCCAGTTCTGCTACTGCTTGGTGTTAGCAGCAGTTGTTATTCTCACAGTTTATCACCAGCTGCACCTCCAGTCCCTCCACTACAGGCCCCTGTGCACAGTCAGTTCTAGAGTACAACTGAACTGTTCCCCACTGCACAAGTCTTGTTTGGCACAACAAAATTAACATTTAACGTATGTTTGGCAAACACCTCACAATGGAAAGCATCTGATAAAGGAGCACAAGCTGAGACCTGTCAGGCTTTTCCTACAGAAGCTCCAGATAAACCACATGCTCTGGAAGTAAGCTCTGTTGCTCAGCAGGACTGGAGCACTGTGAGACTTATTTGCTTGGTCAGGAATACCTGGCAGTGGAATTGTTGAAGCCTCAAGGGTTCTTAGTGCTTTAATTGGGCACCAACAGGGTGTGGGCTTTAAGGAATTTTTTGTTCCCAAAGTTAATCTTAATGAATCCCATTCCTGTCCAGCCTAGGCAGCACAGATCTTACTGCCACTATTTAAAAGCATAGGTCTGATCCTGTTCTTTGCTCTTGTGGACTCTTAAATTCCTCTGGGTAGGGGGAAGGAATGTCTCTGTCCCAGCTTGCCAGAAGATGCTCCTAAATTGGTTACTAGAAGCAGTAGCCGTATTTGAAACTGCTGCTGTTTTCTTCGTCAAATCTCTCTAGTTCTGGATGTACTCCAAATAATTCTTTCTTTCTTTCTTTGCTAGAAGGGAAACTTGAGAAACTGTGCTGTTAAACTCCCCTAGTAAAGTAGTTAAGTTTTGTTTGATCATTTCCCTGCCAGAGTGAGGCCGTGGGTTTCCTCTGGCCCATCTTTCAGCTTAGCTTAGCCCTCAGTGTATGCAGGTATCATTTAAAGAAAAGTTATGGTCTCCTCAGTCTCCTTCTCTCTGCTTCCAGATGAATTAGATCATCTGTTCACCACAGCTGGGCTGGAGAAAATGCAGAATCTGGTTGATCGGCGATTGCAAGTGAACCGTGGGAAACAGATGACTATGTATCGGGTATGGATCCAGTGCAAGTACTGCAAACCCACTGTCTTTCAGCCATGAGGCATGTGGGCTTTGGGCTGGAGCCTCTTCGTCTCCTCCTGGTGACATGTGTGTGATGCAGTTCTGCACACCCAGGACCTCAGTGCCTTGTACCATGCCTGGCATCACTTCAAGTGAGTTTTGCTAAGGACGAATGCCCTGAGAATAGAGCAAGCAATATTTTAGATGTCATAGAATCTCAGAATATACTGAGTTGGGAAGGACCCATGAGGATCAAGTCCAACTCCTGGCCCTGCACAGGACACCCCAACAATCCCCATGCCTGAGAGCGTTGTCCAAACACTCTTTGAGTTCTGGAAGCCTTGGGGCCTTGACCAGTCCCTGAGGAACCTGTTCAGTGCCCAACCAACCTTCGTGGGAAAAACCTTTTCCTGACATCCAGCCTAACTCTCCCTGGACACAGCTCCAGCCATTTCCTCAAGTTCTATCCCTGGTCAGGAGTGTGAAGAGATTGGTTCCTGCCCCTCTGCTGTCCCACAGGAGGATGTTGAAGATTCCAGTGAGGCTTGACCTCAGTCTCCTCCAACTGAACATACCAAGTGCCCTCAACCATTCCTCTTACGGCTTCCTGTCAGGACCCTTCGTCATTCTCATGGCCCTTCTCTGGATGGTCTCTAGTAGCTTAATGTCTGTCTTTTTTATATGGTGCCCAAAACTGCCCCCAGCTCTTGAGGTAAGGCTGCCCCAAAGCACAGCAGGACAATCCTCTGCCTGACCAGGAATGCTTTACCTACTGCCCCCAGGACACGGATGTCCCTCCTGGCTGCCAGGCCACTGTTAACTCATGTTCAACTTGCCATGGACCAGGACTCCCAAGTCCCATCCTGCAGCTCCTCTCCAGCCTCATTCCCCAGTCCATCCACATGTCTAGGGTTGCCCCTTCCCACATACAGAATCCAGCACTTTGCCTTGTTGAACTTCCCATGATTGGTGATTGCCCATTTCTCTGATTTGTCAAGGTCTCTCTGCAGGCCCTCTTTGTCCTGAGAGACTCGACAGCACCTCCTAGTTTAGTGTAGACAGCAAACTTAGTTAGTATTCCTTCAAGTCCTGCATCCAGGTCATTAATGTGGATTTTGAAGAGCACAGATTTGAGAAGGGAGCCCTGTAAATGTCATGCTACTGGTATGAGTTTTAAAAATTATTTATGATTTTAACCTAAGTGATGGTTATGGTGTCTTATAGCAGCTGAGCAGGTTGAGTAGCGACTTGCTCATACTCTGGATTTCCACATGAAACAGGAGAGTTCTGACCTTATCTCTGTCTTGTGTACTCTTGTCTTGGGAACAAATATACAAAGGATAAATCTGCTCTTCTCTGCAACTGCTCACTGATATTAATCCCTTGGCCAGCTTATCTCATGCAGCTATTTCCTAGTCATTCAGGTGAGTACTAATCCAAGAGTTAATATACATTGATCTGAGGACAGGAACTGAGACTTTGTGAGTCTCTCTGTACCAGCTTCCCCTGGGTGCTTCAAGTGGTGGAGATAACCTGTGGAGAAAGCAAATGATGCTGCTCTGCCCTTACTGTCCACAGGGATGTTCTCCCAGAGAACCAGCACACAATAGCTCAGGTGCTATAAAATCCTCTCAGGCAGGGTTCGGATTTTTAAAAGTTTGGTGCTGATGCAGGTTTTGGGGCACCTTCAGAGTGCAGCAGATCAGAAGCAGCTAACAGGACCAGGGCTTATAAATAATTACTTGCTTTTTCTACTGGCTGCAGCTCCCAGGTCACAAACTGCCCTTTCATGGTGATGTGCTAAACCCATGATGATGAGACATTTTCTTTGATCTGAAATCTCCAAGATGTTTAATTTTTGTACTCTTGTTTAATTTCTTAGAGGAAGCTAACACTGTGGCTTTCGGAAGATATTTCCCTGTCTTTGACGGCAAATACCTTTTATCTAAGCCTATTTTCTACTATTATTTTTAGGGTGTGGTGTGATAGGTATTAGAATATGTTCATGCTTTTCAGTGATTTGTTTCGTATAGATCAGGTTTGCAAAACCCTCATGCACTTGGGTGAGCCTGGGCCACCATTAAGGAACTACAGTTTCTTCTCCTGTTACAAGTCTCACTAGTGCCGGCCCTTTAGCTGAAGAAGAAAAGCCTTGGCTGGTATCTCTTGCCTTATTTTAGTTCATGAAGCATCAATATGTATTGTGTGTGTCCTGCTGGCTGAAGCGCAGTTCCCCTGTATTTTATTAGCCAGACACTCAATTTGGAGCTTGACATTGTCACCTCTAGAGCCACATAGGTTATGAAATAACTGCTATCTTGAACCAGAGGAGAGAAGGTGTGCTAGTTTGAAAATAAGCCAATGGGAGATCCCAGGTCAGAACTGCAATTTAATAGGAAAATTGAAATAAAGGCAAGATACGCTGGCTTAACCTGACAGAGTCAAGATACAACCTGACACCCTGTCAGCCAGGGTGTTGGTAGCAGTCCAATTAAATGGTGACTGCAGTCCTCCTGGAGTGATAGATGTGGTTCTGTTGGAACAGTGATTATGTAGCTCTTGTCCTCTGGGCATCCAGACATGGCTGTCTGTGGTATTCCAAACCTCAGATTATATCCAGGTAGGAATGCTTGGTTCCTTCCCCTGGGCAGAGCATTTCACAATGGGATGATATAATTTTGTGAGTCATGCAGTAAGGTCTTGATGGCTCATTAGCAGAAAGATATCCCCCCCCCAGGGAGTTATCGGGGATGCATCATGGAAGAGATAAAGAACACTGCCCCACCTGATTTTAACAGCTTATGAAGATGGTGATAGAATACATACTTCTGGTTACTTTCTACATTGTAAACCAAGACAAAAGGTAAAAAGCTGAGGAAATGTCATTGCTGTTATTGGAGAGCTTGCAGGAGCCCTGGAGAGAAGGATCAGGAACACCCTGATTTGGGAAGCATTGGAAGGGGCTGGGCAGCACTTCTGCTGGGCTTGTGGCAGCATGATGAGTTCCTAACTTCCACGTCACTGTGTCATCCTGCAGGTATTGCTTTGTCTGCTACCTGAAGACTTCTTGTTCAGGACATTTCAGCCCTCCCTGGGAAAGGTAGCCCAGGAAATCCATTCACACCACACAGGCTGCAGTGCTGGGGCAATGGAAATGCACCATTGCTTTTTTATATATGTTTCCTTTAAATAATGTTGAATCAAGTCAAATTATGGTTTTGGGGAGGAATGGGGATCAAATAACTGAGAATTCTTGTTCAGTTTCTTGTATTGTATTTTCTAAAGGGCCAAGAACATTTCCAGCACCTACAAATGAAACAGGAGGAGATAAAGCCTCTTAGATAATGAGGTAAATGTCTCTTCTGAAGCACATTTGGCTTCTGCTGAGCACAAGCCTGACCCACCCCAGATGCTCTGCAGTTACTGCTCTGTTTTCATGCTAAACCTATGAAGTCTGGTACCCTGGCAAGGCTGAGGCCTCAGGCAAGGTCTAGGCAAAGCACAGTTCAAATCCTCTGGCACCAGGTGAGCAAGCTGCAGTCTCCTCAGCTTATCCAAGCACAGGGTCAGGCTTAGCAGGAGCCCTGTCAGCATTGGACCTGACATGACTCACGTAAGGGCCTCAGTGACAGACCTCCTGTGTGTACTGGGGCCTCAGGCAGTTCTCTGGGGTCCTTTCCCTCTTGGGCCCTGAAGGAAGCCCTTCTCCCAAGATTCCTTTATTTCCCTGCAAGAAAAATTATTGGGGTACACAATCAGCATAATTAGTGTGAATTCAAGTAATTTGAAAAATGCCTAATTCATCATCCAAAGGCTTGTAAGCAGTGTAGGAAAATATGTTTTTAATTATAAACATGATTTATGTAAAGTTGATGGACTCTCCTTTAAATTCTAACTCCTGAATGGGAGGAAATGAAGGCTTATTTGTTTGTGTTTTCAAGGCTATATCCCAGTTGCCTGGTTTTAACTTTGGCTTCAAGCAAAAACTTGCATCCCTGTGAGCCTGGAGCTGTTGAAGTGGCCCTTTTCCTTTCTTAATACTCTTAGTTCTGCTGGAGTATTTAAGCAGTCAGTCAGCAGGGCCCATGCTGGGCAGATGTGCTTTTGTTTCCTGTCCTCTTGGTGGTGTTCAGAAAGCAGCAAGTTAATGGCCTTGAATTGAGCCAGGCCTCCTACAGACAGATACTGTTTGAGCTTCCTTAACTAATCCCTGCCAGCTCCTGTTCTCTCAGAAGCTGCTGCTCGCCTGCCACTCCAGGCCTTGCCTCCCACACAGCTCTGCTTAGGTACCTTGGTCCTGACTTGCAGCAACTCCTGCCATTCTCATCTTGGGCCTGCTGAGCTGGTTGGGTTACTCAAGCTTTTCAGCATGTTCAAAGGACATCTCCGGATTGACTTTTACCAGTTGAAAAGACAGGTTAAGTGCTGTTAGTGTTTTGGGGGTTTTTTCTCCCTCTTCCTTCTTAGCAGATTAATGTTAACTCTAAAGCCTTTCTGAGTGTTTCTGCTCTGGTTTTGTTCCCAGCATTCCAAGTCTTGTGGTCTGTGGCTTACAGGCAATGCCAGCATGGCCTGATGAACCTCCCAAGCAGAAGAGATGATTTCATCATTCTTTACATGCACTGCCCTAGTGATCCTGGAGCCAGGCATTGTTACACTATGGAAAATCTGATCCTGGCTCTTGCCAGAAGATGGTGGATTTCCTTGGAGATTCATAGAATGTTTTGGCAGGAAGGGAACTTTATCATCACCTATTGTGACCCCTCACATAATCCTTTCATGTAGGGATAATGTCATCAAGCCCGTGACTTGGATTTGGACTTGGAGCTAGTCCTTCAGAAAGGACTTTGATTCAGCTAAGGGCTAAGTGAAGGGCTAAGTGAAGTGCTAAGGGATCCAGTGAAGGGCAAAGAAGCTTTTGCCTCCACAGGTACATCATTCTTGTCAGAGCATTGTGGTTTCATAGACAGGCTATGAATTGGGAGGCTGGAGGGAACATGGGAGGTGATGTGAACAAGGGACTGGGGGATATTTCTGATGCTGTCACTTCAAAATTAAGTAAGTTGTAAATTCTGCTACAAATCAGAGCTTTCACAGGATCTTCCTGACAGCACAGCAAGGTGAGAACAGCAGTTATTCATAGTGATTTGGATTGTTACAACAGTGGTCATCAAATTCTTTGGACCAGGGGTATGTGAGATCAGATACAATTATCTTCTCTTCCAAATAATTCTGCTCTGCCTCCTTTGGATATGCCACCACCATTTCTAATCTGCATTGAGTTCCAGAGCTCTGGGATAAATGAGACCTGATTATTTTCAATAGAAGAGAGGTGTGAGCAGAGGGAACCTCCCTGTGCACACACCAGCAGCTTTTGGCACTACATCCTAACAAAAGCTGGAAGATCTTGCTGTCATTGGTGCTGGGATGAGCCCTGGCTTGTCCCCACTGGATTCCTTTTAGGAGTTGCAGACCCAAACTGAACTTAAGTTTTTAACTTCTTTTTGTTTTTCCAGAGCACTGATGAAAGATGCACAGGTTTTACTACCTGTAAATGAGGATGGGGCTGCAGGGATCAAGTTATTACAGGATTTGGGGACCATCCTTCCATCTCTGTAGACATACGTGAAGGGAAACTGAGTCATGCAGTCTTTTGTTCTGATCAGTCAGCAGGATCTGATTTGTCAGTCAGAGAAATGCCACCATTTTTGGTTTGTTGCCATATTGAGGAAAATGTCCATGAAGGAGGATACCACAACAGGACCTTTTTTGCTATTGTAACTATTCCTTTTCCTTGAGCGAGGTGCCTGGCACACATCCTTGTGTAGAGTGTCCCTAGACACTGACTTCAGCAGAAGTTCTGATTTTAACTTTCAGGGAAAGATAGACATTACCGGAAAAACAGGGATTAGGAGGAATTTTTTGGAGGACCCTCCTGCAAAGTGAGGTGCTCTGAAGGAAAAGGAGTTGTCAGCTCTGTGCTTAACCAGCAAAGCTCTGGAGTTCCTTCTTTTAGCTCTCGCTGAAGGCAGTAAGTTCCTGTGCGTAACTGCCTGGCTGAATGGGAGCTTGTGTTGCTTAAAAAGTGGGACACATTGCAGGAAATTACCTTTGTAGGCAGCCCTGAGTGCTAATCTGAATAAATACGATACAGCCTGAGCCAGGCCTGGACACTTGGCTGGAACACAGGCAGGGAAATGCAAAAGAATCTGAGCCATGTGTGCCTCTGCTTTTCCCTCCTTCCCCGAGATTGCAAGGATGGCAGATGTTATGCCAGTGAAGGCTTTTATTCTTGGTCTTTGACCCACAGTGGGATGAGCAGGAAATGGCAGCAGTTGGAAAGCAGTAATGGCAAAGCTTACTGGCAAGTCTTACATGTCAGCACCTGCCAGCAGCTCCAAGCCTGTTGGCTGTTTCCAGGAAAGAAGAAAATCCTGGGGAGGTTTAAACCCTGCTGTTCTAAACTGTGCTCTCTGGTGTTAACCCCAAAAAGCCCTCACTGCAAGCACCAACATAGAACAGGAACAGCATCTTGATTTTGGGGCGGTGTGTGACTGCTGTATGCAGGTTGTCTTTGCTGTCCAAGGACCCATGTAGCTCTTGCAATTTCATGTTATGTGGAAGTTAGGGAGTTCCTGGGCATTGCCAGATCTTTGGAACATGGAACTTACATTCAGCTCCTGTGAAGCGTGAAGCTGCTTTTGGCAGTCTCTGGTGGCAGGGGCCAGGCTCATACTTGCGTGCTGTGTGTGGAACATGAGGAGATCTGCTCAGGTGTAAGGAGAGAGGTACCACCCTTCCCCAGGGTCACTGGATGTGGCTTTCCTCATTTGGAGATTAAATTGCCTGATCTCCCCTTAGTTGCCTTCTTCATCCCTGGGACCAGGCTCAAGGCATGCTGCATATCCCCCTCACCTGGGGAGCAGTACCTGGCAGGGCCACCTCACTGCAGTCTGAAATTACACAGCCACATGGCTTTTTCAACATTCGGTGCCAGTGGTGGATGTGAAGAGGTCAATGGAGGTCACAAAGAAAACTAAATCTGGCTTTTCCACAACTGCAAGTGACTTCTTCCCTACTGAGATGAGCCTCGTTGGGAAGGTTGGAATGTATTTGCAGACATTCACAAAGAGGTTGAATATACTTAGAAAAAAGTGTGTGCCATAACTCTGGCTTTTCAATAAGATGTTGATTTAATTTTCCTCTTACACAAATCTCAGAGCAGTTTGTGTAATTGTGGCTTTCCAAAGCCCTGTAAGATAGAGTGTTATTAGGTGTAATGACTGAGGCACAGACTCAGATCAGCATGGAAAATCTGAACCCTTTATTCAAAGAAAAAGGCTGGCTTTATACCCTTCTTCGACACAGTATTTCCTTGTATGGTAATTCTCACTAAGAGACCTATCACACATTGCCACATCACAACACGCTCCCTCCCTGTCCTTCTCTGGGAAGGATCACGCGCTGTTCACTGTCTGGCAGTTCCCAGCAGTCTCCTCTCTTCGGGGTTCTGCCACTGGCACCTCCAGGTCAGGCAGAGACAAGCCTCTCTGGGCTGCCATGTGCTTCTGCAGGTTCGTGCCACAGCCTGCAGTTAACTCCATCCCTTCTCTCCCCACAGTTCTGCCTATTTTATGAAGGAGAAAGAGAAGCAGGCAGCAAACCCTTTTGAGAATAAAGTCTTGTATTCTGGGAATCTGAGAGTGTGCAAGGACAGGGAAGGACTTGCAGGCACATTCAGGAGAATCACATTGTTTCAGGTGCTTGCAGAACTAGCAGATGTTTCCAGTACTGTGTGCTTTAGGATCACAGAGGTGTTCCTTTCCTGCAAGGTTTGGTTCCCCTTGGCTGGGCTATGGCAGCTGTGCTGTTCCAGGTGTCTGCATGATTTTAGGTGCCTGCACACAGCTGTCTTCTTCCTCCAGCAGCAGAATGTGTGTTGCCTTGGATCAGGGCTTTGAGGCTGCACATGGCTTGCTGCTTCTGTGGAGGCTGAGTGACCTGGATGCTTTCCTACTGGGTTTGGTTATCAAAGCATCCCTAGTGGGATACCTGAAGGTGTAGACAAAGGGAGGGGCAGGAACAACCTCAGAGATAAACGTCATTGTGTGGGAGGGTGGAGGCTCTAGGAATGGCCTCAGGAAGGAGTCAGGCAATGGCATGTTATCTTTGAGGCACTCAAATACCAGTTTCCTCCCTAAGGAAAATGAGGAAAGACACTTTTAATGTTCTTAGTGTGGCAGAAGTCCTACCCTTAATAAACAAGAACACACATAAGGGTGCCATGTTTTGAATGCTCCAAGCCTGGAAAAATCTTCACTGGCAGCTCATGCCTCATTAGGTCTAACAGAATCTGCTGTGCAGACAAGGGTCAGCCACTTCAGGATGTAATGCCTGAAGGTGACATCATCCCCTGGTGCTAAAATCTTAAAAATCCTGTTGAGTGTTGTACTTTTGTGGGTTTTGGTTGTTTGGGGTTTTTTTTCCCCAGTGCTATGAAATGTTTGGATTTGAGATCACTCATGTCAGCTTCAACATTTTAAAGGTTCAGGCTATTTGTTGTTTTTCTCCAGTCCCCAGCTGCCTGTGTCCCAGTATCACTGAGGAATCTCAGCTCTTCTTTTGTGTACTTTATATCAGTAGATTTCCAGACCTTGTGGCAGTACAGAAATGTTTGGGAAAAGGCAGGTAGTGTATTCCACAAGCCTGGAAAGCAGAGGCAAGGAAAAGTCACCAAAAATACATTAAGAAGATCAGAATCTTGACTTCTGACAATTTATCTTTTCAAAATTGAAGGCAGAAGGAACTTATTATGTGCTCTCTTAAAATCTCTGTAAAGTCTTACCCAATTTTGGTCTGATCTAACATGTGGGTTAGCAGAGAGGCTATAGTGGGAAGGCAGGGCTTGCTGCTGTTTTGCTGAGCATGCTGTGCCTGTGGACAGGAGCTCCAAGCTCCAGTCGAATCCAGTGAGAAAGAAAACGGCTGTGGCAGCTGAGTTGTTCTTCAAAGCATGATACAAGTGTTGTGTACTAGGGATATTGCTGACATCCAAGGAGACTGAGACTAGAAGAGGAGAGCAGTGATTACAGCAATGTAATCAGAGGCATCAACACTGGTTGATAGCAGACCTGGAGAGTGGGATGTGCACAGGAACGATCTGGCAGAGCTGATGGTGGAGGAGAGCTGGTTTGTCCCCATGGATGAGATAATATTTGGTCAGCCATGTACATACTCTGTTGCTCATAACCAGCTTCTTTGAAAGGACCAGAGCTCAGGGACCCTTAAAAAGTTAATGAAAAAAAGGGAAATCTGAATAGTTTCATACATCACTCAGGTGTGGGCTGGAAGGAGGAGTTTTCTTGCATAAGAATTCTTGGAGGTCCAAACAGTCACTTCTCTTGCTGGGCCAGAACATGAAACACACAGAAATTGCTCCCTAACTGTAATACGATGGGGAAAATCAAGTTGAGGTCAACAGAATCTTGATTTCTGACCTTACACCATTTTAGTTTTGAGGCTTTATAAGCTCTTAGAAGTTTACATTAGAATTTTTAATTGAATCAAACAATTTCATGTACAAACTTTTTACACATTCCAGCCACTTTGAAGAGCAAACCTTTCCCTGTAAGAACAGAAACAAACTGGCCTTTTCTGACCAGAAACACATTCCAGTAAGTTGGCTTTTCTTATTTAAAAAAAAAAAAAAAACAAACAACAACAAACAAACAAAAAACCAAACAGTCCACCTGCTGAGTCCAGACCTGGGGGATCAGTTATAAAAAAATAGTCCAAAAGTGTGATGTCTCAACAGTGATAATTATTTTTTATAATATAATATTTAATTATATTATTAAAACATAATTAAATATTATAATAGTTAATATAATATATAATTATATTTTTAACTGAGAGACCTTTGCTGTTGCAGGGAGCCCAATCTCAGATGTGCTGGCACAGCACAGTTGGAAGTGTTGTACCAGGCTGGGCTGTGCAGTGCATCTCTGTTCAGAGCTGTGTCTTGATGGAATGTAGTAGGGAAAAGTTCTGAGATCACTGATCACTAGGAAATTTATCCAATAACTTCCTTCCTACTGTTGTCTGACAAACTTTTCTAAAATCCCTTGGACCTACCTGTACTCTGCTACAGCAAGTGGGATCCTTAAAGGTTGCTCTGAAATCCCTTCTTACAGCCAGAAATACAGTTACAGCTTGTTGATTCTTTCCCTCTCTGTGCCACAAAGGGACCAGCTGCCATGTCTGGTGGTAGGGGCAATTTTGGTACCTTGGAAAGGAAACTGCAGCTGGAAGTGTTGCTCTGAGCTGCTCTTCAGAGGATGAAGATGAAGAGGACCATAGTTGAGTGTGCAGCAGAGGAGGGTCGGGAAGGATATGACTACAGCTGAGGATGAGCTGCTGGACATCCAGGTGCAGAGCTGAGCTAGCAGAGCCCTTGGACTGCAAAACATAAGGTCTGCCTTTCCAGAGTGTGCTGAAGGGGATGTGCCCCAGTCCTGAATATCAAAGTGAGATGAGAAACCCCAATTATCTCAGAAGAATGCAGGAGAGGGAGAGTCACAGGAGGAGGAGGGTACTACCTCAGTTTCTCTATTCCTTATCAGATGTCACCACCTCCTGTTCCAGCCTGAAATGGCAGAGCCCAGGGCTGTGGTCATGGGTCCTTTTGTCAGGCCTGGAACTCAGCGGTGCATCGAGGGATGTCTTGGAAAACATTCCTAGCCACAGTGGATTCTCTAGGAGGCTCTCCCTGGGAATTTGGACCTGCAAAAAAAAGGGAAGGAGAAGAGGAGCATTGGTGTGTGATTTTGTTGAAAATGACAATGAAAAAATGACCATCAGGAAATGACAGAAGTTGTGGCTGCCCCATGCCTGAAAGTGTCCAAGGCCAGGTTGGATGGGGCAACCTGGTCTGGTGGAAGATGTCCCTGCCCATGGAAGAGATTGGGACAGGATGGGATTTGGGGTCCCTTCCAACATAAACAATTCTGTGAATCTTTGACAGCAAAAGTTTCTTCTGGTGGCCTACATGGAAATACTGATGGCATTGTGATACCTGGCAATGCATGGAGGAAGAGGATGAAGTGTGCGTTCATATGCTGTCCAAAAAGCACAGGAAAAATTAGACCAAAGTCTAAAGACCCCATCACCCCTAAAACACAAAGGTGGGGAACAGTACCATAGATTGTGTGTTACTGGTGTCCAATTCCTGCCAGGCACTCTGAGGGGGTGAACTGCTCCCTTTGGAGTTCGAGGTGTTTCTAAGGGCAGTGAGAGGGAGTCCAGAAGAGCTGGGGCGCTCAGTTAAGTCAGTCCCTTAAGTGGGTGTAACAGCTCCCACAACTTTTCCCCTCTCCACCCAAAATCAAACTGAAGTGCACAAATGAAATTTAAGCCTCCTTGAACAATGTTCACTGCAAGTGGTCCTAATTAACATTCTCTAAATGTCTGTAATTAGCTACAAACTGATGGAATATTTACTCCAGGACTTTTTCTTTAAAAAGAAAAGCCCAACACAGACACAAAACACTATTTATTTAATTATTTATTTTACAAATTCTTGCCACTGGTCGTGCTGAAAATATGACTTACAGAGTGGGAGCTGAAACTGGAGTGGCTGTTGTAATGAAAAAAATCAGATTAAAGCACAGGAAAAGCAGCTTGCACGAGCAGGCAGTGATCCCAGAGCCATTTGCTGCAGCAGCTTAACAAAGTACGATAAATTAGCAATTTTAAAATAACACAACTTCCCCTATTGCCTTGCAGGAGCGGTTTTTCCACAATGCTCTGCCGACTCCTTTCCATATCCCTTTTGCCAAACTAGTCGGTTCCAGTTCGTTCATAAATCGCTCAATGTCACACAGTGAAGGGGAGGTGACAGATGTCCCTTGGTGTTCCCAGCCCTGGCAAATCCTTTATCGAGCTCCGGGAACCTCCTCTGCCATTGCTAATCCGCGCCTGCCTCCCTTTGGACAGGCCCGGCCACTTCCTTTCCCAACAATCCTCTCCTGCTTGTTTGCTTTTCGGAAAGCTGATTCAGCCTTGGAGCGAGCAGGTACAACACCCGCAGTACTTTGAGTGCTGCCCCTGCTGCCTGCAATGAGCCGAATGAACTGAAGTGGAATTGCTCCGTTCCAGCCAGGACAAACCCTATCTTTATTAATTTTGGAGGCTGTTTCCCCGACTGTGGTGGCAGCTTGGCCTTGGAAAAAGCTGTGGATTGTTTCATGGGAGCTGGGCGCCCGGGTTGTGTCTCACACGATAGCCATGTTAGATCAGTCCCAAACCAGTTCAGTCAGTCGAACGGGGCCTGGCCCATTCCAGGTGGTGTTTCCAGGGGGCAAGGATGGAGTGGGGGTGAGCTGGGGGTGCTGAGGTGCCCTTGCACTCTCTCTCGGAGGAATGAGGATAGTTTGGGGAGTGACACTGCTCATGTGTGTGTAAGGTGGAGACTGGAGAGGAGGTGAAGAACTGGGGGCTGCATGGATGTCATACCTGCATCCCCTCTTGGGGCATCCTGGGGAAGGAGGTAGGTCAACTTCTGCTGTCCTGATGGTGACATGTCCCTAGGCCTACCCTGCCCTGTCCCCCCGAGCCCTGGCTAGATCTGATTCCCCTCCTTGTGCCTGTCACTTCCCAGCACCCTCTAGTCCCCCTAGGGCCCTGACCCTTGCTGCCCCACCACCTGTGATCGCCCGGTGCCCCCACCTTGTTAACCCATAGCGTTGACCTCAACCCCAAGGCTGGATCCACCCCCCTCCTTGTGCCTGCCCCCTCATCCCTCCACAATCCCGTAGATCACCTTGACATTCTGTTGCCCCCCAGCCCCATGTGACCACCCTCCGTACCTCCTGCGCCCCCCAGACCTACCCACAGGCCCTTCTAACCCCACCTTGTGCCTGCGACCCCCAGCCTCCCCCCAACCCCACGAGACTCTGACCCTCTCCTTCCTCACACCGGCATGACCCCCCAATGCTCCCCAGACCTGTCACCATTCTGAAGCTAGAACTGATCTGCCCTTGAGCCTCCTGCCCCCTCAACCCCTCCCGAATCCCATAGCCTCATGGTCCATCCCGAACCCTTGCTGCTCCCCCAGACCTGTGTGACACCTGCCATGCCCCCTGCCTGTCAGACCTGCCCTGACTCTCGCGTCCTAATGACGGCCAAGTACCCCCCCTCGCCCCGAACCCATAGGGCTCTGAAGCCCAGCTGCCCTCCCGGCCCTGTGTGACCCGCCCTGTCCGCCCTGCCCCAACCCCCAGGCCCCGCTCACCGCCCTCACCTGCCGCCCCCGCCCCTCCCTCCGCCCCCTTAGGCCCCGCCCCTCTTCAAGCCACGCCCCATCCTCCCCTCCTCCCGGCCGCCGCGCAAGTCTCGCGAGACGCGGCGCGGTTTCCCCAGCGCGTGTGCCCCCATCGGCCCGGCCGGGCCCAGCGCCGCGGGGCGGGAGGGACGAGGGGGGCGCACCTGACCCGGCCCCGCCGCGCCTGCCGGCCCCGTGCACCCCCCGCCCCGCCCGCCCGCCCCACCTGGCCTCCGGCTCCTTCCGCGAGGCCTTTGTCCTGCCGCCGCTGGCCCGCGCGCGCTCCGGCTCGGCCAGGCCCCTCGCTCGAGGCCGGGGATCCGCGGCCTGCCCGGAGCCCTCCCTCTCCACCTCCCGCCGCCCTTCCCTTCGCCTTTCTCAGCCCCGGTGCCCGCGGCCGAGGCCGCGGAGCCGCCCCCGGCCTCCTCTTCCCGCCCGTGCCGCCGCCGCCGCTGCAGCAGGTTCCCTCCCTCCCTCCTCCTCCTCCTCCTCCTCCTGCTCCTCCTGCTCCTGCTCCTGCTCCTGCCCCCGGCGGCGGCGGGATCCGCGCGGTGCCCAGGGAGCGCTGGGCCGGGCGGCGGCGGCAGGAGCGGCAGCGCCAGGTGAGACCCCCAGGGGCGGCAGGGGCAGCGCGGGGACACCTCTCGTCTCGTCCCCGCCCTGCCCGAGACCGGGTGGGGGCGGCCACGGGGGAGGCGGTGGCGGGGGCTGGTACCGTGGGCCGGGCCGGGTCACGGCGAGAGGGCCGCGGCCTGAGCCCCGGGGCGGCGGCAGCGCGGCCCGGGCCCCTAGTCGGGCACGGAGCAGTGCAGGCCCTGCCGCCCGGCCTGGCCTGCTGGGCGAGGGTGAGAGCTGGGGGCAGCGCGGGGGCGGCCGAGGGTGGGCATGGCCTGCGGAGCCTCGGGCCGAGGGTTGAGGAGGAGGCCGAGGCGGTGCAGCAGCTGGCAGCGGAGCAAGGCTGCTCGTTCGGCGGCTGTTGCCTCTGCGTCCTGAGTGGGTAGTAGAGGGGTGCTGGAAATCCCATGCCGGGAGGACAGGAGGGAATGGCAGCCCTGCCTGGAGGGGTGGACTGGGTCCTGGGGCAGGCCCCGGCGGGGAAAACTTGTGTCAGCCCCTTCTCCAGAGCAGCATCCCGGTGTGGGAATGTGATTCCCTGTGGATGGTCGCCCCATGATGGGAGCACTTGAACATTTGGCGTTTGCTGCTTATCTGTCGTTTTCCTCGCTGCTCAGATTTCCTGTTTTGAAAACTGGGCTGAAAGCTTTGTTGGACTTTTAGTGCCCATGGCAGAAATATGGTTGCTTAATAACCACGTTTAGGATTAACCCATTAGTTTTTGAGGCTTGGGACTGACTGGGGAGAGCAGTTGAGAATGCCCCCAGATGGATTCACTTTGCCCCTGTGACTTGGAGCCGCAGCGTTTGGAGGAAGCGGCAGGGACAAAATGGACAGTTCATAAAAGGAACAATTGTGCACTGCCTGTTCTAGAGGGCACTTGCTGCCCTTCAAGAACTTTCCTCATCACATATGCTACATATGCTCTTTACACAGCAAATCTTTATCTTCTGTTACTGGTTTTTTTTTTTTTTTTCCCCTACCTTAGTCCAGAAAATGAAACTGGAACAGACATTTCTGGAAATTAACTTGATTAGTGCAGTTGGGAAGATGCGATTCACAGTTATAATGAACAATGAATTTTGTCCCATTTTTTCTCAGTTCAGGATTTGAATTATCTCTTTCCAGTTTTTTAACCTGTTTACACAGTTATGCTGGGTAAATTTTTAACCCTTCAAATAAGGCATCCATAGCGTTGGATTGCCTAAAGGTACCCGAGGTACATCCGGTATGTAGAAGCTGCTGTTATTTTAGAAGTATCTGATGTTTTACCTTGTAAATTAAAAGGTTTAATTGTGCGTTATTTTCTTCTTATAATCCCACTCTGTACTTGGAAGAAGCAAAGCTGTTATCAGTGAAATCTGGAGTTCGTGGAGATCGAGTATTTCCAGGATTGGCCAAAAATAAATTATGGGGTAAAGAATGTTGCTTTTTTTTCTCCTAGTCATGCAGCACGGATGAAAAGCTCTGAAGCTTTTAGTCATAACACTCTGGTCCCATGTTTTCCTTTTAATAAAGCATCCAGTGGGAGAATGTGACATAATTGGTTTCTTTGATTTAGAGATCTTGAAATGGCTAGTACAACAGAGGAGAGGCAACTGCAGCAGGGTTATGGTTTAAGTACTATAATATGGTGGCAAAGTCATGTTGTTACTACGTGTTAATCTTGCATTTCTCTTGCAAGAAAATGCTCTCTATGCAGTTGGGCTGCAGAACAGGCACTTTTAAGTCTCATCAGTGGCACAGAATATTAAATGTCTCTCTCCTTTCCTTGCATTGCATAATCTGAGTGTTATTCTTCCATAGCAGCAGAAATGATGGAAGAATTGCATAGCCTGGACCCACGCAGGCAGGAGCTCCTGGAGGCCAGATTCACCGGGGTTGGGGTTGCCAAGGTGAGTATGAGTACCTGTGGTAACAGGTATGACTGCTTAGCCATCCTGCCTTGTGCTTTTGTTGTTTGGTTTTTAATTTCTACTTGTATAATTTTGCTTTGCAATCCAATTCTTATCACTTGTTTTGTTTTGACCTCTAATTTGTGTGAAGTATGTTCTAGAGGAATGAAAATGGGATCTGTGTGAGCAGATGTTTTGGTATACAGAAAATTTTGAGCTCTAATTCAGTTCTTAGGAGTTGTTCCATCATAAGGCAGCTTGTACGCCCAAAAAACTCCATGACAACTTTGTAGAAGTGGGAATCTCATCTGGCTCATCTTTTCTCTAAGAATACCTTTGAGAGCTGAATTTGGCTGCTGGTGAGATACAGTTTCAGGTGTTGTGTGTTGGATACAACACATAACCAGACTGAAACATTGAGTTCACTTCTTTGGGGTTCAGGAGCTAATTCCCCTCACATGGAACACACAGAGAAAGTGTTTGCAGGGCAGCTATCCTGTGTCTGATCCACAACCTGCCAGTAAAATCCCATCTTTATCCTCATGTACAGCTTCCACTTGGACAGGAGCTATCTAAAGCAAGGCACCTGAGTAACAACCTTGTGTAGTTGCTTGGTGTCCTGGCATTAAGCTGTGAGTTCTCCAGGTGTTGGTATTGTTAATGTCAGTCTTTCTGAGCAATGAAATAGTGAGAGAACTCATTTTAACTTAGATCAGGGATAATGAGTTAATTTTTGAGGGAGATACTGAGTTTTGAACATCAAGGTAGATGGTAAAGCAACACATCAGTAGAGGGTTTTCTGAAGCCACTTAGAATTATTTTGAGAAAAAACATTGTAGATGCCGCATTTCTCAGAAGAGCACAAAATGATTCAAAACTTGAAAGGGTTTTGTTTGAGTTCTTGCTTTACTTTCTGTTCTGCCTGTCAGACAAAGTTGAGTTTGGGAAGAGAGCACAAGAAAGCCAAAGGCGCAGCTGTAAGAAAGTATAGTAATGAAGATTAACACTAGAAATTAAGAGGTAACAATTTGGGTTGCCGAAGTAAGAGTGGGGATTTTTTTATCTTTTCCCCTACTCTTTAAGATTTTTAACATATTAAGTTCTTTTTCTTGCATAAAAGTTGATGGCATTTACTGTACTGTGATCTTGTTTCATATAACATTGCAACTTTTCTTGTACTTTATCACCTGCTTCTTGCCTCTTTTCCCCCATTTTGTCACTTTAGAATCTTTAGCTGTACCAGTAGAGATAAACCCAAACATCTTACTAGAATAGGTAAAAGCATAGACACTGGTATAGCATTAAAGCAGTGCGAATGTACTCAAGTGTTTGCAAAGAATGTTAGGAACTCTTCCTTTTAAAGGAATAACCTTTGAGAGATACAGGAAAGGAAATCTTAATTATGTTTCCAATATGTTTGGAGCAGAAAGTACATGCCCTTTTCTATAGGGGGTGAATATTGAAAACTCGTTTCCAAAGCAATCCAAGGAAAACAACCTCATTTGTTGGAGGTCTCACTTCAAGTAAAGCTGTTCTGTTACTGAGTTTTATTTTTACCTGTTGTTACGTGGTTTTACTTTGTGCTAGTCAGTAAACTGTTAAAGTGCATTACACTTACTGCAAACAATATATTTATTTATTTGCATTCTTGCTAATTTGCAATAGATTAGCCAACCATTGATATAAATTAGCATGACTCTACTATGTTGCAGCAAGTCTTGGTTGCAATATTAATTTCAGCTACTACATTCCCTCCCAGGTTGGTGCTTCAAATTCCCTCCCTACCCCCCCAAGCCTCCGTCCGTCATGCTCCGCACTGGCATTGGTAGGTCACTGTCTTAAAGGGAATATATTGGGAAAGCTTTGATACAATTTTGTCTGATTCAGCTAAGACTTTTAGCTGTCTCCAATGAAATGTTTCCTTATAGAAAGAACCGTGGAGTAAGTGAGTGCCATCTAGTGGGACAGGGCCTGGCCTACCCCCCTGGGATGGAAGGTATCTGGTGCTGTTTATTGCATAAAAGGAAGAAATGTCATCTCAGATGCTCAGATGTGATTGGGTGAAGGCAGCAGGCAGTTGTACTGAGCTTCCTGCCTTCCTCCCACTGGGTGTATCTTGCTGTGTATGACTGCTTTCTTTAATATTTAGAAACACAGTGTATATTTTTGACTTCTATAAAATGAAAGCATTAGTTTATACTGTAATACAACTTCAGCTTCAATCTCACAGTTTTTCTGTGTTATTAAAGAACAACTATAGGTGTTTTGAGATATGAATGGAGAGCAAGCTGATCTAGAATAAGTTTTCCGGCTGAAAAAAGCTTCTAGCCATCAGAGTCATGGGATTGTGGAAGAGCTTTCCAGTAACAACAGTAGAGGGCAGAAATCCTAAACTGTTTTGGAAACAGCTGTGTGCTTGTCACCTCCTGTGGTAGCTGAAGGCACAATCCAATGACTGAGGTCATTTGCAGCCCCAAAAGCCTCAGAATTCTGTTTCAAGCCTGTGATGAAGTTTCTTACTTAGTAGCTAAAGAATGTATTTCACTAGAAGCTTGAAGTTAATTCATTGAATCAAATTTATGAGCAAGGAATGTTTCTAAGCAACTGTTATACTCCTGTGCTTCACCCATGTATTAGATAGCTTCAAAAAGATGGTGATGCTATAGATGTCTATACTTGCCATATGGTGAAGTGCCATTCTTCCTCAAATTCCCAGAGCAAGTCCCTGAATTAATACATGACACTCTGACACTGACTATTCCTGCTTTTTTAGCTCCTGTTTATATTTACTTACTGGGAAAGCCTAGGTGCATTCCCATGAGGCATTATCCTGACTAGACATCTTTCTTGGGTCATGAGGCCCAGGAGACAAAATGTGAGTTGTTTCTCTAAATAATATTGTTTAATTTAGTCTGTTCTCATCTTCTGCCTTTCTTCCTCCTATTTGGGTGCTGCCTTTAAGATATCAGGTTGGTTAACTTGAAGGGATTTGTGTAATTTCCTCAGACTTTTTCTGGATAAGAATTCGATTAAGTAATTGTGATGGGTGAATCTGTATTTGCAGACAACCTGTCTCAGGCTTGCAGACAACCCTCAGCCAGGGTGGGTCTCCAGAACAGGACATGTATCTTTTACAAGTTTGGTTTTCAAAAGATCTCTGAACCCAGAGTGTGCTGCTTTTATAGTTAAACTAAAATGGCTGAAGTACTTCTAGGGAGAGTTGCTGGGCTGTAGGAATCTTGTACATCCCTCTGTCTGTGCCAGAATTGAAAAAAATGTTGGGTCTTGGTACTTAGTGCTGCCTTTCCTTCAGATTTGCGGTAATGATGCAGAATATATGCTGCCAAAAAATTGTTCATAAAGAACAGTATTTGCTTGTATTAGTTTGGTTTTTACTTAATTCTCTGTAACTTTTGAAGTTTTGATCACTTCAGCAACTCCAGTTCTATGATATACTGAGCAACAGTTTTAGCAGCAAAGTTACCATGTTGAGAACTGGTGTTTGAGGATAATCATGTCCTCCTTGGAGGGAGGTGGTGCTGCAGTGCTGGTCCCGAACAGGTGTCATAGGCCAAGAAAAGAACCAGTTAATAAGAGTTTTAAAACTTAGAATTGAATTTAGCCACAGAATGTGCTAGGACTTGATGCCAGATACTTGAAAATTGTTTTGATGCTTCTGTGTGCGACATTATTTCAAATGTGTTGTCTGGCAGCTAAAGCCCAGAAATAGTTATCAGATCTCGGTCCTATTTCTGCTCCTGAACTGAGGGTTAGGATGAGTTATGTGACCCTTCTGTCCAATTTGCCATCAGTAAAATAAAAATATCGTATTTCCAACCAGAATGAGCCCTTGAGGCATAATGGAAGCCAGGCAAATCCTGCTGCAAATCTGCTTGCCCATCTGATAGAGTGGGGGTTACCTGTGAACATCTGAGAGTAGCTTAACTTCTCACGGCAAAAAGACCTCAGTGATTCAGGCATTTCATTATAATCAGTAATACTGAGCTTTTCTAAAGAACCAATTAAGAAGCAGGTTGTAATTCTCATACTTACGTGATGCTTGAAATAAGATAATAATATGTTAATTAAACCTGACACAGTAGCACTGGACCAGAGTAACTGTAAAACCATTTAACCATTTCACTTTGGTATAAACCTGTGTGGAGTCAGCACTAGCCTTTAGTGGAACCAAGGATTGACTCTTTGCCTTTGAAATGTCTTGATCTGCGACAGAATTCAGAGGAACTCAGGTTATCCTGGCTTGAGGTAATGAAGCATGTCTATCTCCATGTCTCCTTCATTTAGACAGCAAGAGAATTTTGCAGTGCATGTTGTTGTAAGCCTGTGTTGGAGATTCTGGCTAGGCAGCTGGAATTCCTAGAGCTCCCTTTCAGTACTAGGAATTGGAGAACACAAAATGGAGACTGCCCAGCTTGAGTTGTGGAGTGATAGATCATTTCTGGGAACTTGGGGAGACTGTGGAAAAGTGCAAGTCATGGGAGGCAGGAGATGGTAAGGGGGGCTGAGTCAGCTTGGTGTTGTTCTAGATGATCTGGTGGGAGCTATTAGCAGGGTAAGTTGTTTCTTTTGAAGTCTCAGCCATTGAAGCCTCACTGTGGGCTTTCCAGGGTCTCTGGCAAAGGAAGAAATGACTAACCAGCTCCTGTGAGTGGCCAGATTTTAAATTCTTGCTTCTTGAGTAGGAGTCTGCAAAGTGCCTGCTGCTGTTGCATCCAATTCTCAACATGGAGGCTTTATTGTGCATAGGTAGGTCACAGACTTTGAAGCAGCAGTTGATAGGTGAATCACAAGGGAAAAAAAGCATGCCAGCTTATCTTGGAGAGAAATTCCTTGTGGAGGAGGAGGTGTGTGCTGTTCTTGTGCTTGTCATTTGAGTAAACACTATAGGAACTATTAGCTTGTTTCAGATGACCCACGTATTTTGAATTTTTGCTGAGCCCCATCACCAATTGCCTTGACAGGGCACGGTGGATGAGTGGGCTGGACGTGAGAGCAGAGGATTGCAGTATTATCCCAAAGTGGTCTCTGCTAGGAAAGTCGGATAATGTCTGGAATAAAATTCATAAGACCTTCCTGTGTAAACCATTGCATGTTTATTATTTCCCACTGCTACTTCCCCGGAAATATATTCATGTTAATGTTCTTTGCTTACTTCGGGTTTTTTTTCCAAAATTCACATTTATTTCTTTAATTCTTTTTGTGTCATGTCCACTTAAAAATGGTATGCTAAATTAAGTACTGAGCATTTATCCTAAGTCAGTTGTGGAGTTAAATATAAACAGTCAGAAATGATAAAATATAAATTGAAGCATTTTTTATATGTACACCCTCACTGTTAGCTGAGGGGAGATACTTGGCTATAGGGTTTCTCACATCCAAGCCTGAACTTGTTGCTTTAAGCAGTTGATACCTAATTTCACACATAACCTCATGTTATCTGGATAACCAGGAAAACTTGCTTTTCCTTTCTCTTGACTCACTACATGAGAAGAGGTGCAGCTGAGCACGAGGTCACGTTCCTGAAACATCCCAGGTACTGCATCTTTGTTGCTTTGAGTACAGCACGTTCTAGTGAACAATTTGAGTTTCCATAGCCAGAATGCCTCAAAACAAGACTTTTTGCCAACTTTGCCAAATTCAGCTCTTACCAATAAAGGTCTGTTCCTTCAGAAATAAGAATAACATCAATGGAAGGTCCTCTCAAATGTGAGCAGGGGAAAGGGAAAGTCATGCATTTGATCCATTGCATGGGTCAAAGCATGTTACAACAAATGAATTATGTATTTGTTCACAAATCAATACATGTAACAGTGAAATTGCTGGATATCTGTAGACAATGACAACCTGATCTGTTCCAGTTCCATAAAGAAGAAGTTGGTTCCTTCTCACCCTTTCTACTCCTGCACTGAGTTGAATTTTACCACGTCATCAGTGTAGGTTCTAGAGGAAGGTTTAAAATAAAGAAAGAAAAGGGTTTTTTTTTCTGTTCATGCATTCTGACTAGCATCAAACTCCTCTTTTATTGCAAGAAATGGTTTTGATTCCAGCTGGTAAAGCTAAAAATTTCCCACGCAGGTAGTCAGTACAGGTACTCGTAGTACGGGAAGTAAGAAAAACATTGTGGATTTTGTGTTAGGCATTCTTCCATCTGCTTGCATCCCAGAACTTTACATTCATGTGCAAACTGAGTGGATTTCTTGTACTGGACAAGATAAACTTGTATTTCTGCAAAATATGTATAATTTTTAGCTTTAAGTGCGCCCATGAGTTAATTCTCTAGGTGATCCCACAATACAGGGGCCTTGCAGAAGAATGTCCTGTGTAAGCCACTGGAATTCCCCTTCAATCATAATGTTCATGGAAAGTTAAAACATGGTGGTTTTGGAACAGCTGCTCCTGTCACTCGCTAGCCATCTGCAAAATGGAGGCAGAGAGATTTAAGTAAATGTGGAAATAACTTTCATGTTCATCGTGTCAGAACCCTAGTGTGAGACCAGCAAGTGTGAAACATGATTGTTCGGAGCGATGCTCCTGTATCTCACAAAGTTCTCAGCTGGCACAGGAGGTTGGTTGGTGTCTCAGATGTGCTGTTCGGGTTGCAGTTCCTGAGAGAAAGGGAAGATTTTGGAGGGCAGCATTTGCACAATTTACAAACAAGGTTTTTTCATGGGTGAAAGGATTCACTTTCTGTTGCTACTTGCCATAAGATTTTACAACTTTTTTAGCAGCGGGACTCATGTGGATGTAGCTAAGGTTAGTGTTGGCACTTCTCTTAGTCCAGTTGGCCCAAGAGTAAATTCCTGGAATAACCAAGGGTGTGCCTATAACATTTGTGAGCCATCACATTGGGTGGTGAGGAGCTTGTTGCTTTGCTTAAAAGAAACTGCTGAAGAGATGAGGTGAAATATTTTTCTGGTCCTGAGCTATTTGTGTGATCCCTTGAAGGGATAATGGTGTGGCTTAAAGAATGTAAGCCTGCAATTTTTTCCTTGAGGAACCCTAAATGTTTAGCTTCTTGAGCTGTTCAGGTGTTGGTTTTGTTTGGGGTTTTTTGGTTTGGTTCGGAGTTTTTGTTTTATTTTGTTTTGTTTTTGTTTTTGTTTTTTTTCTTTTTGGGGTTTTTTTGGGGGGTTTTGTTTTGTTTTGTTTTTTTGTTGAAGCAACTGAGCTTATCATTTTAGGAGAAACGAATTTGATACTGTGGGGTTTCTTTGTGGTGTTATGGCTTCTCTCCCACTCCACCACTTGAGTCTTCTGCTCAAGTGTATAATGAGAAGTGACTTTGCTTTGAGAAAAGATTGATTGGTGAGAAGTGGTTACTGCAAAGTTAAAAATGCTAAAATAGAATGCATCTTGATGAAACAATGCTCACAAGTTATTAATGGAGAGCTGGCTTTAACATGTCATTCTTCCTGTTAATACATTCCATCATTAATTGTGAATCTTGTTTTTACATCTTTGTCAATTTTGTCTTCATTTCTTAAGTTAGATCTGTAGGAGGATACTTTTGTATCAAGATAAAACACAGTGACTTTGCATGATTCACTTTTTCCTTTTAAAACCAGTTTTATTAGAGATCTTAAATAATTTTCAAACTACTTGGATATGTAAAAACGCAGATGTGTATCCAGCAGAGCCTACAAAGATGCAGCAGACTCTTGAGGTACCTGGTTACAATTTTGGTAAATCTATTCTGGCCTCTTGAGTTTCTGCTTTGGCCTGGTGGAAGGAGCTGCTCTGCGGGTAGGTCAACATGGGTCCATAAAATAGCCAAGTGGGAAAGGTTTTGTTATAGGTCCCAGCAGTTGTACTGCTGTTAACACCAGTTTCACTTGTTCACTTTCCTAGTGTTAAAAAAAGCAAAAAAAAAAAAAAAAAAAACATTTAAATCAGTGGTACAGCCAGCATCTGCTAACAGTAATAGCTGGCTTACCAGATGAAGATGTGTCTGAATGCTCAGCAGAGGGTCAAGCAGATGCTTGCCTGAAGAACTGAGCTTGAAACTCCTGCTACTCAACAAATCAGGTTTTCTTCCTCAAACCTTAGGCTTCTGTAAATACCACCTTGGCTGTTTTTTGGATGTGGGTAAATAGACCAGTTACGATATGAACTGATGCAGAAATACTCCAAAGGCTGGATCATTATCCTGAGAAGAAATGGTTGAACAGTCCAACTGTACTGCTCTAAATGGCCTCTGAAGTCTCTTAGTGCCCCATGCCATGTCTGGGAGTTTGCCCCATGGTGCTGCTGTAACCATAGTTAACCCAGAGACTGAGCATTAGGATGGGTCTGCCTTGTAGGGAAGCTGTTTCTAACAGTCTTTGCTTGCTTTTCACTAGGGTCCATTAAATAGCGAGTCTTCGAACCAGAGCTTGTGCAGCGTGGGCTCTCTGAGTGATAAAGAATTAGAGGTAAGCAGGCAGAACTTCTCGGAGTAGATGGTTTTAAGGTGAACATGATCAATCTCAGAGCATAGAAGAAATTGTGTGAGAGTCACAGTCATCTTAGTTTGGAGAATAAAAGGGGAAAGGGAAGTATTTAGCTTGACCATGCAGGCTTTGGACCTCTCTGTGAAGCTTCCCACCATTACAGGCAGGTTTTACCTAGTCTGAAACACAGCAGTTGTAAAGCTCAGCTTGGGAAACTGTTTCCAGTTCAATGGGATACATTTTTTGATACACATGAAAAGCCAGAAAGCATTAATGGAAAAGTTTGCTATATCTATCAAATATGTGAGTTTACCTAAGCCTATACAAGGCAGAGCATTTTGTGGGTTGCTCTGTGGAAGTGTGGGGAGGTGAAAATTGATGCTTTGTCCTTGGTTAGTCTCACTTCTTTAGGTTTAACTGTTTCAAAATGCTTGTTAAAGCAGCAAAATGAATTGTAGTTGGATTTTTATTCTAACATTCTATGTTAATAACCCAAAACCTGAAATTTAAGTGCATTTGGATCATGTTTCCCTCTATTATGTGGCAGTACTGGTATGAGAGGCTTTTGAAAATGCAATATCTTAAACTCCATAAAGTAAATGTAGTTAATAGTGAAGGTCTGAGTATTCATTCTTTTAACTGTTTTTTTTAATGAACTTTTGTGGAGAGGTACAAATTGACCAAGGTGATGTACTTGAATCTCCCATTCCTTGCTTTTTCAGTCTGTAACAGATAATGTTGTATGCCATTTTTGTTATGTACATACTTGAGTGGAAAACCAATTTGAACTGATTCTCACTAATATGCTCACAGCTCCATGGAGGCTGCAGTGGAGCCTGTGGTGTTGCAGTCATGCCAATGCTGTTCATGAGCTAGTCTTCACTACATCCTGAGGAGGCAGTGTCACTGACTTTTATACATACAGGGGCTGGAGCACCAAGTAGTAGTTTTGGAGTTCTCAGTCCCCTCATTCTAAAAAAGTATCTTGCAGACACAATAACCACTGTTTTCTTAACATCCCCTCCATCCTCTTACCAAAACAACACTGTGAGTGCCCAACTGGTAACATGGGGCTGTAGATGTCCAGTGCCCAGTGGGGACACAGCCAGGTTTAGATTCAACTTTACCCTTGTTATCCTACTAAAGGAGGGAGATTTATTTCTGTGCTTAGTATGTGTAAGTCTTTTGGTAGAGATCTTTAAAGACAGTACTTGAGATTTGGCTTTCCAAAGAGCATGAAACTTAGTTTTACCACAGGTTCTCTGGCCATGGCTTTCCCTCCCCCAGAGTTGTGTTTTTCTCCCTGCCCCCAGGCTATAGTTCAATGGTAACTACAGTGATTGGAGAACATACAGCTTGGGAATTATTTGGAGTGATATGGGATAAGAGATGTTTTTAAAATTACAGTGGTAATGCGAATGACAAGACATCTCTTTCCAGCAACCTCACAGAGCTGCTTCCAGCAGTGCTTCCCAATGCTTTGGCAGGTTTGGCCACGGATGTGACCCTGGTGATGGGGAAAGCACTGTGCCAGGGTCTCCTCCATTCTCACATGTTTAGGCTTGCTAGCCTTGTACCGATAGATAGGCATGATACTTCTGGAGCTCTCAGGCCTGTGAACTGTGCTCTATGTTGTGCCTGTGCGTAAATAAATTGATTGTGCATAAATCCACTGATCAGCTGCCCATCAGGTCTCCGAGAGCTCACAGAAATGGCACATGCAACTGAACCTTGACTGCAGTGAGAGCAGGTGAGGAGCAAACAGAAGTCTAGGTGAATTGCTGCATCTGTAACAACTTTGTCCTGGGTGCTGTCCTGGGATAGTTCTTGTAGCCATCTGCAGTGCGCTTTGAGAAGAAGCACTACCTGCAGGCAAAGTGAATTGGCTTAAGAGACTGTGACTGGGCTGCAGATTTGGATGTCAGTACTTAAACTTCTTGTCATTATTCCCCTTGTACCACTACTATGATCACCTTGAAGTAGTTTACATAGGTTTTTATAAATGTTTGAGCTTGCTCTGGTAACCCTGTGATGGACAGCAGAGGCTGGCTTGCAGCAGCAGAAATAGAAAAAATAAATTTACCTTCTAGCTAACCACATTCTCTCCCTCCTGCAGCACATCTATGAGAAGGTAGCAACTCTTTGAGAGCAGTTGTTTCCTTAAGTACCAACAGTAGAAGCAAATGCACCAGGAAAATGAAACAGCCACTGGGGATATGGAACTGATCATTGTGTTTGGGCATCTTCTTTAAATCTTGGAATAACTGCAGTAACGTTAATTTTGAAGTATTATTTAACAGACTCCCGAGAAAAAGCAGAATGACCAGCGGAATAGGAAGAGGAAAGCAGAAGCCTACGAGACCAGTCAAGGTAATCCATGCTCTGGCCCTGCCACAGGATTGCCACATGCTTGGTAACTCAGGCACGATGTGCACTGGCAGTGTCCTAGAAAACTAATGGCTCTTCTCAAGGGTGTGTCAGGCAGCTTGTTATGAACTACTCCATGATGGTGTATTCTCTTCTGGGAGCCTTGTTATCCTTATTGGCAGGAAAATACTTCGCTTATTCATACAAACTCTTGCATTTTTATGGGACAGGCTGCCCAGAGGCTTTGTATGCCACTCTGAAGTGTTGTTTTGGTCCTGTGTCACTACATATACAGCAGCCAGATTTCAGAATACAAGCCTGTACTCTCTTCCTTGCTTTCCAAGACAGGTGTTTCCCTTGTTAGAGCAAGTTCTTGCCACAACAAACCAGGAACAAGCTGTTCCCAAGCAGGCAGTATAGTCCTTAGTACTGTGGAACACCTGGTATGTTCAATCCAAGTTCAGATTTTCTAGCAAATGGGCAGAGGAGCAGATTTTGATGTCTTTCATTCTTCAACAAGAAAGTAATGAGAATTGTGTTGACAGAATTGCTTTGATAATATGATAGTAAGAAAAACGGACTAGGTTTTAATGAGCTGATGTTAAGCCACTGCTAATTATCTCTCAAACTTACAGGAATGCTTGTGAGAGATCTAATATGCAGTAATTTATCTAAAGGTGGAGGAGTAAAAGTACCCTTTGCTCTCCTTATGTTGAAGGAAGTTTTGGAGAATCTATGCAACAGTCAAGACCTTTAGTGTTTTCTAAGTACTTCAGCAAGTGCAAATGCTGTTTGATTGGATCTGACATGTTTAGAATTGAGAATTAATTGAATTGTCAACTGCAGAGCCTCCCAAAAACAGCACAAGGGCTGTAACCCTGGGGAGGGCTTTTGTTGTCATAGGTGTTGCACTGAACGGGAAAAGGAGTGTCAAAATGCAGGAGGAGGTTTTTAGAATGGCATGGTAACTTCTCTTCTTAAAAGTAAAACTTCTGTTTTAATCCTTTGCTTTCCTTTTTAGGGAAAGCCACTCCTAGAGGACATAAAATTAGTGATTATTTTGAGGTAAGAATCTTTTTATTGACAAATCTGCCTTAATTCACATTTTGCAAAATCTGCAGATAGAAGTTTGTGTTGTGGCGAGTTACTGGACCTTCATTGGGATCATGAGTTGACGAGGTCAGCCTGATATGCTTGGATCGAATTAGGCAGAGGATATGAGGAAGTTGATTTTTAGATTAACGTTTAGTTGAACAGCTGATAGAGGATTTTTTTTTACTGAAGTATAGGTTTGAAGTTGATTTCTGTTGGAGCCTTTGTCTCAGTTGAGGATATCTCTAGGTTTGCAAATAATTTTCATAAGGGTCCAGTGTTGCAAAAGAGCCCACCTGCACAATCCTGCTGATCGGAGCGGGAAGTTGTTTACAGGATTCCCTCTTAAGAAAAACTTCCCATGAGAGGCTGGCACCACAGGGGCCAAACCCCTCCCCAAAACAGTGATGGACATTCTAAAAATCAGTACTCTTTTTGCATTGCATAGTATCTGAAGTTTTTCTAGGGCTGCCCAATCCAGAGCTGTAGCTTTTCTCTTGAGTTTGTTCTTTATTTTATGGAGTAGCTCGTAGTCAGAAATTAAGTGCTTACTAGTACTTATTACTTTCCTGGGTACATTTTTTTATGAGCAGTACGCTGTAGGGGTTTCAGTACCAACTGGAAGAGTTCCCCAGCTCCTGCCTCTTAACAGTAACTGGCACAGGTGCTTCATTGGAGATGAACATTCCTTACCACTCCTGTGGTGCACATTAAACATGTCTCCTCACAGGGAATGAGCTTCCTAATTCCAGAGAGCAAATAACTGATCTATGGCCAAGCGTGGAGGTTTATATCTTTTTGTGTTACAAAGGGAAATGTACTCGGTGCAAATACAAGTGTTTGTCTTAGGTACTTCTGTTATTATGAAAACTCCATGAACTGTTAAGGTTTTCCTCTTAATTTATGTTCAGTTTATGTAAGTTATTCCCTGAAGCCTACAAGGCTTCATTTTTAAGATAAATGCGTTTCTTCTGTCTGTGTTAAATTTGGTTAAATGTAGTATCTCTGTGGAATTCATGGTGATCAAATCTGTTTGTGTTCCCAGTTTGCTGGGGGCAGTGGCCCAGGAACCAGTCCCGGTAGAAGTGTGCCTCCCGTTGCCAGATCCTCTCCACAGCATTCCCTGTCCAACCCCTTGCCGGTGAGTGTTCTTGGGGACACAGCTGGTGGCCTGGCATCAATTAATTTGGTGGCCATGCTTCAGACAGGTAATACAAGTGGAAGTGTCAGGGAAGTGTCTTTTGGTTGGTGATTTGGCTTGTTCTCCATTTTAAATATGAGACTGGGTTCTGAGAGTGAAGCCATGTCTAGGACCCTGGGACTGGACCTTGGCAAGTCCAGCTGTAGACAACCTGAATATCTGAGCTTAAATTGTACAGGATGAATGTTTCTAGTGTGCTGTGTGGGTACAGAGGGATGCTGATCCTTAATAAAGGTGGAACCGACCTTGTTGGTTATCCTGTATTCTATTGTAGCACATGAACTTCTTCATGGAGTTGGGACTGTGTTGTGTCTTTGTGCTGCACTAGTCAGGGATATTCTGATCTTGAACAGTGTGCCCAGCATAATTATTTTGGGAAGGCCTTTAATTTCTGTTCACGTGTACATGACTTGCAAAGGGCATTAGCAAAAGTTTGCAGAGAAATGTGTGTACATCCACAGCTGGTGCTGGTTTTTGGCATGTAATTCTACTGTACTTGCAGCATTTCTGTGAGGTCTGGATGTGAACAAGTAACCAGTGTTGTTAAACCATTTTAGGAGAGAGCAACTAAAGTAATTTGTTGCAACTAGCAAAGCAGTATTCAGAGGCTTTGTTGCCTGAGCTTTAGTTTTGACCATTGACTGGGTTGACCATTGCCCCTTTTTAAGAATTTCCAGCATTTGTTGAGTGTCACAAAAGTCCGGAGACATTGTGGGAAATGTTGGTATTCCCAAAGCCACATGCGGAGTCTTCAGTGGTTACATTATTCTGCAGAGACCTTTGCATAGGTTGCTGAATGTATTGAACTGAACCCCCACACTGAACACTGCTCAGAATTCCATGTGTTGCTAGATTTCAGAAGCTTTGTAATGCTGCTTGAAAGAAGATAATCACAAACACTTCTAGATACTTTTTAATGTTTCTAAAAATTAAAATGCATCTTATTAATTGAATGGACTTTTATCCTGTCATGTGTTAAATCACTAATACATCTCTTTAAAGAGAAATTAATGAAGATATAGCATCTCTGAATGTTGCAGATGTGTGAGGAATTAGGGTTAATTCTTCATTCCAGCAGATTAGATAACACACAATTGAGACAAGTAGATTCTTCCTTGGATTTTCTTCTTCTGTGCTTGTATGTGTTGAGTAGGTAAAAGCTGAATAGAGTGTTTCTGGTGAATATTCATATTGCAGTTAGTTTCAGCCAGGCCAGTTTGTCTCTCTCTTTGCACAGGTGCTTATCTTCTGTTCTTCACTCTTGCAGCTAAACCTATGATGTTTGCTTATCCATAACAAACTATTGTGGGCCTTTGCAAGTTCTGTCTTCTCCTTACAAACTGAATGTCAGTGGTTTGATCTAATCCCTCCCAAAAATGGGGGGAGGAGTGAAATTGGAAGACACTGAGTATCTTGCCTATTAGAGGTGTCAGTGTGATCTTGGAAGGAAGCAGAGTGTTAAAATGTCTTTCACATGATACAAACCTCCTCCAGACTTGAATTAATCTGTACTATAGTACAACTTGCAGAGGAATTGTAATGGCCTCTGGATGTTACTACTTCTCTTCAAATCTCTTGGCTGATTTGAGTTGCCTCGCATCTCATTTGATTAGGATGATCTGCAGGTCTTGAGACTCTTGTGAGGCTGCTCTCAGGCCACAAGCATTCTTTTGGGGAGGGAAGCACACTCTTGAAGTTGGTCATATTAACCAGAAAACGTGTTGCAATTTAAGCCTGACCTGACTGTTTGCTTTCTTGGAGGCATTTGCCTGGCCTGGAGTTACAGCTTGGAAGGACTTGGATGATTATTACTCAGATTGCCAAGTTTTAGCAGTGATGGTATGGCTTTGGAAGCCAGGGCATTGAGATGCTGTAATCAGTGTAGCTCAGATGACTCTTCTTGTTCAACTCAGTTCCTCCACCACAGTTGGAAAACTAATCTACTGCAGGAGAAAGAAGGTGGCCCTTAAGAGATGTAATGGACCTTTAAAGGATTTTGGGAATTAATTAGTATTTTGCTTGCCTTGCAGGAGGTGGGCCCCAGCTGTAATGACAGAAGTGAGCTTACCCTGATATCTGGGTCCTAGACATAGTTAGGTTGCTTCCATTTAGCACTTCTGACTCAGTTTACTTTACCAGAATAGCAATGTTGGGCTGTTTGAAAATGAGTCCTTACAAAACATAAAAAAATATAATTGTGAATGCATTGACCAAAATCCCAATGTAGATTTTTGGACCTGCAATCTATTTTGCCCCACTGACTCTGAAGCATATGTATTTGCAAAGGAAGAGGATGTGTTAACTGACAAGGAATTCTGTCCTGTGTGTTCATTTGTTTTTTCAATTGTTAACTTCATTTCCTTGTTGCTGTCTGCCATTGGAACGATCGCAGCAGGAGTCCTGTTTGAGTTATCAGATCCTCACCATGCTGCCTGCTCATTCCTGAGCTGCTGCTTCACTGACAAGAGTTTTGGCAGAGTCAGAGAATCACTTTTTTTATTTAAAAAAAAAAGTAGTTCATTGTCTGTTTTTTGACTGTGTTGCAGCGGCGAGTGGAGCAGCCGCTGTATGGGGTAGACGGCAGCGCAGCCAAGGAGCCGCAGGAGGAACACTCTGCTCTGCCAACGCTGATGTCGGTGATGCTGGCGAAGCAGCGGCTAGAGAATGAGCAGCTGGCACAGAGGGGAGGTGGCCTCTGTTTTACTTTTGTCTCGGTGAGCAGTTACAAAAAGATTGAATCCTAAGGCATGTGACTAGTTAAGGAATGGGGAATTTGAAGCATTTCTGCCCAAGTTAAGCCTCACTTTTACTGACCCCAGTCTGTCACCTTCTGGTAAGTTCATCTTCCTTGTGAAGAGTTCTAGGTCCCAGGCTTTGCTTGTTCAATAAAATGGTGTGAGTTTCAAGTTAACAGCTCAAAATCTTACATAGATCAAAACGATATTATCTGAGAAGAGAATCTGATAGATGCAGAAAAGGAAAAGATTGAAGTATAATCTTGTTATGAGAAGTGTTTGGTATGGCCGTGCTTAATCTCAGCTGCCATGAATTATATCAGGCTTTTAAAAGCTTTGTCTTCAGCAGGTTGGGCCAGGCTTCTTGGAAACCGACTCTGCTTTTACTGAACTGAATCTTTAAAGCATCCTTAAACTTGAACATAAAAATGTGGTGCAGGCCAGGCTGCAGCTCCAGTATGGAGATGAATGTATCTGCATGGGCACTGGTGGTTGTGCTGAGGGACATGTAACAATACACAACTTTCTTTTACAGGCCCAGCAAGGCAGCCCATCTTCTACTGGATCAGGGAACACTGAGCATTCCTGCACCTCCCAAAAACAGATTTCCATCCAGCACAAACAGTCACAGGTATAGCTCACTAGACAACATAGCTCTTGGATGTGAGGTTGAAGCTTGATGCAGCTTGTCTCCTATGCTAGAGGGTGCCACTGGTAGTGGACACGATGTTTCCAGTGAGAAGAGACAGTATTCCCAACTCCATCTGTAACTACTGAGTAAAGTTAATTGCTCTGAGCTTTGTTCTCATCCTGTAAAGAATGTTTTCAGTTGCTGCTGTTGGAGTTTGTCCAATCTGCTTTTCTGTGTCAGTGCTGTGGGCAGTTTGTCAGCTGTGTGTGATTGTGCTTGGGAGAGGAACATCTCAGCTCTGTCTGTTTCTGCTCTGTTTTATCCTCAATGTTCTTTCTCTCTCTGGAAGTGAAGGTGAGAAGGAAACCTGAGTGATAGTTGTGAATGTCTCTGTTCAAGCGCTGGGTGTGTTCAGGCGCTGGTTCATGGATGCATCACATTGCTTACAAATAGCCGCAGTCTGGGTAGCAGCTCTTTGACCTCTGCAGAGTCCACTCATGGAATAGTTTGTCCTGTCAAGATGGAACATGGTGTATTCCTGAAAGTGCTTCCCAGCAACTTCACTGACCTGGAGTCAAGAAGAGGAATAGCTCTTCTGACTGCACTGCTATCTTTTTGGTACCTTTCAAATTACTGAGATTGTTTTAGCTATGTCATCTTCTGTTGCTTACCAGCGTGCCCAGCTTCACCTGCAATGCACCTGGTTTATCTCTTTCCTTAATCTTCTTTGGATTTTCATGTCAGATCTCTCTGTGTCTTCCCTTGAGCAAGTTTTAAATGATCATTTCCTCACACCACTCTGTGTCAGAGATGGTTTTGTTGCTGGGAAGGCCCACTCTCCATTAACCCTGCAGGTGGTAAAAGTTCTCTCTCCACCAAGGACAGCATTCCCCCCCAGGGGTACTTACTTGCTCAAGTCTGGGCTCTGTTGTGTCACTAGGGTCGCATTTGTTGTCTGTATTGTTAAAATGCTAGTCTGGGAAGATCCCTGTTTCCTGACAGTGCATGGACAGGTCTGTGTTGTGAAAATGATACCACAACTGAGGAACCCACCAGAGATTGTCAATCTTTGCTGTCCCAACACCCATGCTTAAAACAGTGGTCTTGCCTGGAGAAAAAAAAAGGTGTTCTTATTTTCTTCTGTGTTTAACACACTCACAAGGTTCATGTTCTTAGCAAGACATTATCTGAGCAAGCTTTCTGCCAGTGTTCAGCTTCATGATATTCCCCAGAGGTCTTGGTGGAGCATATACATGCAGGAAAACATTTAGGAAGATGTTTGGTTGCATGATGAGGACATGTACACATTCTTGGTTTTTCCCTTCCAAGCCTGTTTGGAGTTCATAGAGTTAAAAATAGATAAACTCAGTGATTCCCTGCTTGAATCACTTGTAGCAGTGCCAAGAGCAAATCAGCATGATGTGGTGTCCTCAGTGTTTTTAGTTAGAGCTAGGACCCGAGTGCTCTGAGGTGACGTGGGGTGAAGTCACACATAAGAGTGTGTATCCTGACTACATTGGCCACAGGGCAAACATGTCTGTGCACTTACCTGAATGAAATAACAGTCACTTACTAAAGAAATGTTCTGCTGTTTGACCACCAGCTGCCCCAGGTTCCCTACAGACATCCTGCATGGTGCCTCCCATGGCAAAGCTTTTCCTGCAGGCAAGGAAGCATAAACCAAGTTGAGTCAGAGGTGAAGTGACCTACCCAGGCCACCTCTTTGTCTCTTGGGATTTAGGCCCATCTTGCTTGATGTGCTGTGCTGGCAGATGCTCTTGTTTGAGCTTTTCCATACTGGGCATATGTCAGGAAGCAACAGTCAGCCAGGTTTGTCTCTTACTCCATGGTGTTGGCTTCTAAGCAAGCTTGAAATTTAGAGAACAGTTATGTAACAACTCCACAGGTAAGTCTCTGCAACCTCTTCTCAGAAACAGACTGGGTGCCTGCGAACCACAAGTGTGAAATCCATATGTGTGGTCTTGGAGAGTTTCCTTCCTCTGTGTTTACTTGGCTGTTTTAGATTCCGTGTTCATATACATACTGACTCCTTCCCCTTTTTTTCCCCATCCTTTAATTGCTGTGCTGAATCTAAAATATTCAAAGAATATAGTGTGTGTCTTCTGTTCCTGGGTATAACTCTCACTTCACTGCTTCACTGAAGGTATTTGAGATGTTCTGCAGCCCATAAAACTTTCCAGATAGTTTTTACTGCATAGCTATAAAGCTTCTGTCCCCAGTGGGGACTAATACATCAGTTTATCAGAAACACAAGCTTGTGCCCAATAATCTGGCTGTCAGTCTGTTACAATATTTTAAAATCGCCTGTGTTTTCTGTCAGGACCACTTCAGAGCCCGCAGGTGTTGTCTTTGTCTGCAGATGGTTGTCTGTGCTCATGAAAGATAAATTTGATATTCCAACTAAGGGCTGGGATTTGGTGTTGGGTTTTTTCTTAAGCCTTTTTTCTGTATAAGCTTTTTGGCATAGAGACCACCAAAGAGTGTGTAAAACTCAACTATAAATGTGAAATTCACAAGACACAGAAGATATTTTAGGCTGTTGAGAGATACCAGTTTGTGCTCTTCAGAGTTCTGTGCTGGCTGGCTGGCACCTCCTGTGCTGGAGGAGCCCACCATGAAACAACAAAATGAATAATGGAGAACATTCTTCCCCCGAATGTCAGGATGCAGGGGATCAGTTCTTCTGAGACCCAGCAGTTCAGATCAGAGGGGGTTACACTGGGATGTTAGTGCTGACTATTCAGAACATTATCCATTTGTCTTAAACATAGTTTATGGTGATTTTTCCCTACAGTCTGACCTCACAATGGAAAAAATATCTGCACTAGAAAACAGTAAGAACTCTGACTTGGAGAAGAAGGAGGGGAGGATAGATGACTTATTAAGAGTAAGTATTTGAAGTGGGACAGCTCTTTTAAAAGCTGCTATTTAAAGGTACTTAGAATGCTTGTGCCAGCTGAGCTGCAGAGCTGGAGTTTGTATACCAACACTTGCAAGGTAAAACAAATCCAGTGATCCCTTACCAGCAGGATAATTGTCTGGCCTGTGGGCACTACTGGGGCCTTCTGTGTCTGGGGATGTACAATGCAGAGTTGTAGCTCAGTTGTTTGTGTCCTCAGCAGTGCTGGCCTCCCTTTGATCCCAACAGGTTTCTCTGCTGAATTTACAGAATCATGGAATCATTAAGGTTGAAAAAGACCTCGAAGATCACCAGGTCCAACCTTCAGTGTAGCACCACCATATTTTCACAAAACCATGTCCTCAAGTGCCACATCTGCACATTCTTTGAACACTTCCAGGGATGTTGACTCCCTTTTCCCTCCACCCAGTTACTCCCCTCTTTTAAGTCTTGAGGAGCTGACTGTGCATTTTGTTTGGCAGCATGTCCAGTAGCCTCTCAGGAGGCTGGTAAGCCATGTTTTGAAATGCTCATTCAGGAGAATCAGAGACATATAGAGATGAGCGTATCCTTTGGCCAAACCAAAAGAATAAAACTCTTAACCCATTAGTGTTCTTCAGGAAAAAATAAATACATTCAAATCAAAGATCTTGTGTTAATGGAGGAGTTGTAATTGACATAGCTTTCATCAGCTGGAGAGGCAGCTCTTGTGAAGTGTTGAAAAGCATTATAAACCACATTAAAGGGAGTAGAGGGAGGGCTTTGTGTGTGTCTGGTCTCAGCACTTGAAAGAGCCTGAGTCAAGTTCGTTGGAGACATGGGGCACGTGTGAGCTTGTGGGAAACAGTCCACGAAGCAGGAAATAGATTTTTTTTTTTTAATTGTTATTTTTATTTTTACCTGACCCTTAGTTGGAAGGGAAATGGTTAAATTTCACTCTGTTAAAGGAAGTAGTTGCACATACAGTCCTGCTTCGTGCTGTGGTGGTGTGAAGCAGCAGTTGCCACTGGAAGCAGTCTGTGTAGAAGGGTCTTACGGAAAGTGACTCGAACAAGAATTTAACTGAAAATACAAAGAGCTCCCTCATTCTTTTTCTCTGCCAATATTGTGGGCTAAAGAGGGAGGATAGACCAGCAATGACTAAGCTATTTTGAGACTTCATAGCTGTGACAAGGTCTTAAATGTTTAATGCGCACACACACACACACACACACACACACACACACACAGAATGTAAATACTTTTGCTTGTCTTTAGTCTCTTCGTACCTTAGTTGCTTACCTGTAAAACAGGATGACAGAACTTCTCTTTCCTAGAGGGGTGTTAAGATGCGAGTGAGTTAAAAACTTAGAGTTTGTCTTGGATGTTTTGCTAAACAAAACCTGTTCTTTTATCCTGCTGGTTTGCTGACTTCAAACTGATCCCCACGGCTAGCTGGAGAAATTTCTTCCTAAGTGTTGCTTAGTTTGGCTCTTCTGAGTGGTTTCAAGTCACAGGCTTTGTTCTCTGTTCACTTTTAGGCCAACTGTGATTTGAGACGGCAGATAGACGAGCAGCAAAAGATGCTGGAGAAGTACAAGGAGCGGTTGAATCGATGTGTAACAATGAGCAAGAAACTTCTTATAGAAAAGGTGAGCAGGGGATATCTCTGCAGTCACAGTTCATGTCCTTGAAAGCATCTCTGTCTTCTTAGCAGTAAAAACTGCTCCTGTTGCTTTAGTGATAAAGGGTAACTGGAATTCTGTCTTGAATTATTTCTCTGCAAACAGGAATGTAATCCAAAGACTGAAGTGGTTCAGAATGTTCAGATTTGGTCACTTTGCACAGAGTGATCAGTGGCAGAGTGATCTCTTGCTTAAATGAAAGAGCTCTAAATGCAGCAGGCATTGCTTGATTTGGAAACCCATGCACTTGAAAAGCAACTCTGTGCAGCTCTGGGAATGCAGGAGCAGTGTCCCATTGTGCAGTGGAATTGCAGATACTTTCTGGGACATGGGCAGGTGATTTAGACCTTTCCTTCTTTTCAAAGGGCAAAGCTGGAGATGGTTGCTTTGTGTAGCACTGAAAACAGACTGGGGACAGTGCCAGGTTCACCAGCATATAGCCTGGTTCAGTACTGAAAGATTTCCAGCTTTCCTGATGGTTAAGCAGTGTGGGGGTTTGTTTGCTCTTTCACCTGTTGGCCAGTTACACCTATTGTTTGTGGGCACTGGATGGACAAAACAACCCGGGTGCTGGCTGGGACATGCCGTCTGTTTGACTTGACTTTGTCACAGAGCTGATTGTTCTTGGCTGAGCAGGGCTCCCCTCTCCAGAGTGGTGACCTAGCTGAGATTGTGTCACTTCTGGACATGGTACAAGACTAGGACTGAACTGGCTGATCACTGTATCTTAGTCTGAATTGTGATTCAAGGTACATTTTTCTTTCTTCAATCTCCTGAATAAGGGCCTGTAGAGCCAGGCCTGCAGTCTAGCTAAGCTCCTGATACAAAGGGATAGTTTTAATCCTACTACCAGGCTGATCTCAACTGGTCATAGGATGGGTGAGCTGCCCAGTCAGTCATCAGGAGGGAAGAGTGAGGCTGAAACGTCATGGTGGAGGTGAACAAATGCTTGCAGATGAGTGCAAAGCACCAGCAATAATTCGATCAATGGTATTCAGCTGGGTTTCAGATGATCAGAACTGAAATAATAAAAAGTGGTAAGAATTGGTGGTGATTTAAAATGCAGCACAGCCCTTAGCTAGTAATTTATGGCTTGTATTTTTATGTGGCTTTATTTTGCTTTCAGTCAAAGCAGGAGAAGATGGCATGCCGAGATAAGAGCATGCAGGATCGATTGAGGCTGGGGCACTTCACCACGGTGCGGCACGGCGCGTCCTTCACCGAGCAGTGGACAGATGGCTATGCCTTCCAGAACCTCATCAAGTGAGGACAAACAGGATTGTCTTGAGAGGCAGAAATGGAAAAAACCCTAGCAGCTGTGTGTGATGTCTTGCACATCAGAATGTGAGAATGGTGTGACTGATGCATGGAAGGCTCAGATAGGAACTCCTGACAATGGGGAGCTTTTTCACACTGAAGTGAGAAATCTGCATCCACTGAGACTTCCAGACACTTGAACTAGAATGAAATGATTTGAGTTAGCCTCTGGGCTAGCTTTTGCTACCTGTCGGGAATCCTCAGTGCACCCACCCAGCTGTTTAGTGCTTGGGGTGGGGGGGTGGATCAAAATCTCATATATCGTGAGTCACTCAATTTGATTTGCATCCTTGCATATATTAGTCAAAGAAGGCAAATTAACTTGTGAACTTTTTTTTTTTTCCCTTAAGTGGAAAGTGGAGAAGCTTGAAAGAGAAAGTCCATACTATTTAACTTGTTTTGCCTTCTGGTAACAGCGATCAAAGGGGCTGCAGAAACCTGGAAATGAAGATCAGAGACCCTTTATGCAGGATGTTAATGGAAATACCCAGTCAATTCCCACCTGGCCTAGACCTTTAAGTAGGACTTGGCAGATTAATTGCACTAGAGAGCTATGTGTGATCCTTTAAAATCACACCACTTCTCTGTAGTGTGATAGGGAGGTGCAGCTCTTGTTAGGCACAGATTAAGGTCTTGAAGATTCTTTTTTAGTTTGTGCTGTAAGGCATGGAAAACATACTTCTCAAATACTTACCTGCAATCTCAGTCTCTTTTTAAAAGGGAATTAAGTATGCAAATGCTTAGGTCATTTATAATTGAAATTTCAAGAATGCTTTTATTACTGTAAAATATTTCAAGATAAAGACTATCTTGGAGGAGAGACAGTTCCTTAATGAAATTGGGAATGATGTTGGTTATATTCCAGAGAATTTAGGATAGCTTAACTGTACTTAGAAGTGTAAGGATATTTTCTCAGATAGTGCTGGACTTCAGGAATAGTTTTAACAGGAAGATCTGAGATTTCGAACTTCTAGGAATAAGTTTGTGGAGTTAGTAACTTGCCATGGATCTTAGGTTTCCATGGGATTAGCAATTCCTCATGTCCTCTGCACAAATTAAACCTTTCACTTACTGAAAGATTTCTGTGAGCCAGGAAATGGATCCTGTTTTATGGAAAAATACCTTTAAAAATCTGGCTCATCATGTTTGGTACACCCCCCTTTTCTGTACAAAAATATTTTGTGGCAAATCTTACAAGTACAACTGATTTGAAATTTATGGCTCCAATCTGGTGAGACTAGATGCTGAAGACAACTAAGTGCACACCCTTAGTTATCTGTGTCATGTTTTTTCTCCTCTCTGCTTTTCAGGCAACAGGAAAGGATAAATTCCCAGCGGGAAGAAATAGAAAGACAACGAAAAATGTTAGCAAAGCGGAAGCCACCAGCAATGGGCCAGACCCCACCAGCAAGCACTGAGCAGAAGCAGCGCAAGAGCAAGACCAATGGAGCAGAAAATGAAACGTAGGTTCTGTGGACTTCTTGGTGCTTGCAAAGCCACATGCTCTGATTAGAGCACAAACTATCTCCTGGGAAATTGAATCTTGCCATTGCCTCCAGGCTTCACTCCATGCACAAAAGAATGTTGTGGAATTAGCCTGGCATTCAGCAACATCTGGCTCCAGTTCTAAATAGTTTTTATTGAAGTAAAACAAGGATCATTGCTGAGTCCAGACTTCGCATGAGCTTAACTTTATTTTTTTATGAGTCAAGTAAATTTTTTAGTGTTCCTGTTGCGGGTTTGAAAAGTGGGCTCTGACTTTAGTGTTGCACATTCAGAATTGATGTTGGTATCAGGGTATACGTGGTGCGTTTTTTTAAGGACAACAAAATTGTACACATTTAGAAGCCATGATTTCTGTGTATTTACTGTGGAGAACTCTGATTTGAGTTTTGAAGCAATTCATTTGAGATGCTGAAGGAATAAGATGCTCTCCATAGAGACAGTGCATTGAGCGTTGGCCTGGTCTCCAACATACATGACTCAGGGAAATGGGGGAAGTGCTACTCTTCTCAGGGATTTTTTTTTCCCTGCCTCTTTTGAAGTTACTGATGCTCTAAAAGACCTTATATTCTTCTATAGTAAAGCTTGGGCTTGAAAGGAATTTGGAACTTTTTTTTTTTTTTCAGAAGTTTTTGTGAGTTGGAAACACATTTAGTCAGAGACCTAGCCCTACCTTCTCTTAGGTCCCTTTATAGACTTCATTTCTTCATATTAGCTGTAGGCTAATACCATAATCCTCATTGACACTTTCCATTTTTCATTATTAAATCTCCTCGGCCTAAGTTTACGTCAAAGTTCCAGAAGCCCTTTAAATTTTTTGTCTTAATCTTTGAAAGGACACATGAAGAAAAGCTCCCACTGCCTTTGCTGTCTCAGCAGTGCTGGCACAACACTTGGTGAATCCTGATGTTCAGGGTGCCCTCAGCTCCAGGGCTGTGCCCCCAAAAAGGGGTACAGGTACCTGCAGATCAGGTGGGTTGTGATGGAGAGCACTGTGTGCTTCCTGCAAATCACTTAAGTTGGTTGGAGATGTCTCCCCTTCATTCTAGCGAAGGGAACCTGAAAAGAATTTTAAAACTTTAAAACCATCCTTTCATATTTCCAGGTTTGAACTGGGAGAAGCAAATGGAATGTCTGTACATGGATATTTTGAAAAGTTGCTATTCACTGTGGCAATCTTTCACTTCCAAAGGGCAGGATGAGCTTTCTCAATTTTTCTTGAATTCTTTTTCTCCAGCAGTTCTGGTGCAGCTGTAGTGTGGCTTATTCTGGAGGCATGGCAGCACAGGTCCTGATGTGCCCTGGGAATCCTGGTCATGTCTGTTATGCTTCTGATTGTGCTGTGAGCCTGCCTTGGCATAATCCAGCTTTACTGTGCTCTGCTAGGAAATCTCTTGGACTCCCAAGTCTTTTTCTCTGTTTTTGGCTGGTTTATCATTCTTCACAGATACATTTTAGGGTGATATCTTCATGGTTTAGAAAAGCTTCTTGTTGTGTGCTTGATAAAAATTGCTTGCCAGGGTATGGATATGGTTCATGTGGTGTGTTGTAGCTTATGTGAAAACACTGGGGTTTTTGCAAGTCAGCTATAGCAACTGGACTGACTGACTACTTGCTTAATCATTAGTTATCCAGTAAGTGCATTTGCTGGACCACTGTGTACAGGAATGAAATTTTATGACATCTGGAGGGGGGCTTTTCGTTGTTGAACTGTTACAGAGGCTGACTCTTAGGCAATTTAAATATTTCTAGAAGTTGAATGAGAAGCAGACAGCTGCATTCCTTTTTGATTTTTAGTTCCTCTTTGGTTTATAGTTGTTGTTGTGTCTTAAAAAATAGAGGAAAGTCTCATGATGCAAATCTAGACAGAGACTCTACCAAAACTGAGTTTTCTAGCCTATGAATGAGGAAAGAGTTTTCATTCAGGAAGATTAATCCACTGGGGTGGTTGAGATTCATTAGGGCAGCTTGGGCAGCCTTCAGCTGTGCTAGAGATAGGTGGGGTGTTTCCAGCATGTTTCTGTGAAACAGGGCAGTGTTTGTCTCAGAGCCCCCTTGATTCTTGTGATGGTTGCTGTGACAGACGGCTCTTTTGGGCAGTATTAGCCTGATGGTGCTCATTACCTCTCTGCCCTAATGAGTAGACTGATGGTGTCTGTTATTTGTGCACAAACAAATGTGCAAACCTTGTTGCTGGTTTATTCAGTTTTCTCTTTATTCCTTACACAGCAACAGCAGCCAAAGAATCACAGAATGACAAAGACCTATACTCTTGGGATGGTGTTTTAGATTATCTGAATCTAATTAAAATTCAGGCTGTGTGTGAGAATTAGAATCATAGAATCACAGAATATCCTGAGTTGGAGGGGACTCCCAAGGATCATCAAATCCAGCTCAGGGCCCTCAGCAGTTTTATATGAAATGAGAAAAAATGTGACCATTTTTGGTACTGGCTTTGTTATTTATGTGTCTTTAATTTGTAATAAGCAGTTCCTTCTGCTCAAGATTCTTTCATAGGGAAATTGGCCTATGAGTTTTCCATTAAATTTATCAGGTAGCAACTGCTCTAGGTCTTGTTTCAAGTACCTGGACTCTCTGCATTATCAACAGAGGGAAGTTGGGACATTTCAAGATGAGCCCTTGATGAGCTGAATGCTCTCTCCTCAATTTACTGAGTAAGGGCTCCCTGCACAAATGTAGGACTCAGTCCCCCCTTGAAAGAAGGTGAGATGTTTGTTGATGCTCTGGAGGCCTCCTGCACTAACCTAGTGTGAAGTACTGTGTAGAGCATAACTGCTGTTGCAGAAATCCTCCTGGGATATGCCTTGAACTCAGTTTAGGTTTAAGAGAAGGCACTTGTATGCTGTCACATGCAGGTCTTGTTTACAGAGTGAACAGATGCAGTTGATAAGGGCATCATAGTTTTATGTTCACATGCTTTTTCCAAATTCCTTGTTGGTAGTAGTGAGACACTTAATATAATGATTTATTTTTCTCATCCTAAAGATCCCAGCATGTCACTGCATTTCACTAGTGATGGGCTCTGTCACTGTTTTAGTGTAAGGCTGTACTTTATCCTGTGTGGCACGCTTGGCATGGAAGAAGTTGAAAACATTATGAAACTTCTTTTGACCAACCACCTAGAGCAGAAACTTTGCACATCATTTACTATCAATAAAATAGGGATTATTCCCCTTATCCCAGCTTCTCCTAACTTCATGTGAGGTCAAAAATACGATGAAGTAAATTTCCCAAGGTTTCCCTGGAAGCCACCTGGCAGAACCTGAAACAGGAAAAAGTTCTGAATCCCAGGTCATTGTTCTGTTTGCAGTGGCTGTGTGGCCAGATGTGCTTCTAGTCTCAGATTTAATAGCTGTGTTGAACTATCCAGCTTTTATTACAAAGAAAAATTTTACGGAAAATGAGTCAGTAAAGCAAAGTTTACATGGAAAAATAAGATGTGGAATATTTGGGCTTCACTTTTCTATATTTAGATTATGGTTTAGCTGTCTTTGCTAAAAAGTCAGTCAGTAGCCTAGATCGGTGTTCTTAGGCACTTGAATTGGAAATTAATGGATATTGTTGAGGTTTAAGGTTTTGTTCTCCTTTAGACTGATTATTAAAAAATACAGGTGGCAGAGTTTATCTAAAAAATGTTGTGCTGGCTGTTGATGTATTTTGTGGAGTTGTTACTTCCACTGGCAATGTGCGTTCTGCAGATTGTTCACTTTATCATGTTTGGAAACCTAATATATTGAGTCTTTCTTTTTTATGCAGGTTAACATTAGCAGAATACCATGAACAAGAGGAAATTTTCAAACTCCGACTAGGTCATCTTAAAAAGGTAAGAACTAATTGCATCAAAGGCTTTCTGTGAACAAGAGCACTTCACTGTAGAGGTCACTACTTGTTTGATAATCAAGAGGGTTTTGCACTTGTAAGGGATAGCCAGAATTTTGTAGTAACTTTTTGGGGGCAGTGGTATTTACAGATGTTCTTTGCTTCAAGAAATATATTTCTGTGTCCTTACAGTTAATATTTCATGCAGAGTTCTACTTTTTTGATACCTCTTCTGTTACTGTGACCTGCCTGGTGCTGGACTCTGAACGTGTATAACACAGAGGGGGGAACAGTAGGGAATGGACCAAGGGAAGCAAATTATAAGAACACAGCAAAAAAAAATGCAACAGTCGTTGACGTTTCCAGTTCTTTGCAATATTGAGTAACCAACGTTATCAGTCCAGTAAAATTTCTTGGGCTGTTGCAAACCAGTCCTGTTCAGGCAGTTGCAATGCGCATTTGTTCTCAAATACCTACCTAGAGTAGGAACTCTACCTGCAAGTGAGGTTGTATTTAGATATGCTGTTGGTTACCTTGAAAGTGATTGCAGTGACCTATAAATAAGTTTTTTGGGACACTTCAACAGATGAAATACTGGGGAAAAAAAATAGATGTCTTTTGCTGTTTCCTGGTTAGGTGTGATCTCTGCTAAGGCAAGGAGCTTTCTTTTGGAAATGAACCAAAGAAGCAAATGTCTTGCTGGAGTGCCCCATTCTTTCTCAGGTGGTGCTCGAGCTCTACATTTAGTTTTTTTCCTGTAACCTTGACACACAAGCTAATGCAAGGCCTCATTAATGCGTCTGTACTCCTTGTTATTTTCTGTGGAAGGGAAAATTACTGCACACTCAGAATCCGCTGGCAGTCTGCCCATTACGTTTTATTGACCTGTGAATAAAGAGAAGTGATATGGGCAGGAGAATGCTGCTGGCTCTATAGTACCCACATTGCTCCAGGGGGTTAACTGCAGGTCCAGCTATCCTGGCATGTAGCATTTCCACCCTGGAATGGAGGAATCCATTTGGAAATGGATCTTAATGGAAAATGAAGTAATGTGTTGGGATTGTGGCATTGTCTGAAGCTGTGCTTATCCTTCTCCACTTTTGGAAACTGGCTCATTCTTTATGTCTGAAAATAGAACCAGTTGGAAAGGGAAGGAGTGGAGTCACGAGACAGATGGGTAACAGTGTCCCCTGAGTCACATACACAAATTGTACTGCTTAGGGAGCACATTTGAATTGATGCTTGCTGGCCTGGCCACAGTAATGTGAATTCTCATGTCATTTTTGAGGGCACCAGAACTTCCAGCTAGACACATACTATGATTAGAACTTCCACGTGACGTTGAGGAACACTCTGACCTGTTTGAGCAGGTACCACTAGTAGAATGTAATGTAATTCTCTCACACTTCCCATTCTGTCCAAATGCTGCCCCATCCCATGTGGCATCATGATATCCCTGCTCTTACTGCTGAGGGCTGTTGTCTTTCTCTTGTCCCACCAGAACTGAAATTCCTTCAAAAACAGCTACATTGCTGAGCTCTGAAATTCTTTCAACTGAAATTCCTTCAAAAATAGCTCCCTTGCTTGGGGAAGGAGCAAGACCACAGCAACAAGGCTTCTAAATTACAGAAAATATTATAAACAAGGAATTGTAAAGGATATGTCTCGTCCTGTCTGTGTAGGTGTGAACAGAATTTCCCAGTCAGTTTTCATTCCCGTTACTTGCCACATGACTGCAAATTGACTCTGACCAAGTTTTATGCCAATAACCTCTTTGGAAGTGGAATTGCATTTGTGTTTCCATAAATCAGGTGAAAACACTACCCTGCAGTACCTTACAGAGTGTTTTGTTTTCCTTTTGGTTTTTCCTTGCGCAGGAAGAAGCAGAGATCCAGGCAGAGCTGGAACGGCTAGAGAGGGTTAGAAATCTGCACATCAGGGAATTGAAAAGGATACACAATGAAGATAACTCACAGTAAGCACATGGGATTTAGGGATAAGAACTTAATTTTTTATTTGTTCTCTTCATAATAAGAAACAATCTTTTCATAATGGGAAACACTTTTTAAATTGATGTTACAACTCAATAGTCACTTGATTGTGGGGTGGTACAGTTATAGCTTGAAGTTCATGTAAGACAAAAGCTTCCAAGTGCATCATGGTACCATTAAATAGGTTTTCATTGGTGCAGAGTGATCAAATAGCATCAAATTTATCAGTCATTAACGCAATTATATTTCTCTGAAAGTGAAAATGTTGTTTCTTAGCAATGCAGTGGCTGTAATTTATTGTGCAGAGGATGTCATCATTTCTATCTTCTTAAACTCTCTTTCTCACCAGATTTAAAGACCATCCAACGCTAAATGATAGATATTTGTTGCTACATCTTCTGGGTAGAGGTGGCTTCAGTGAAGTATATAAGGTAACTTGGAAATGGCAATCTGGTCTAATCTGGATCTGCAGGAAGCCAAGTTTTTACACTTGTTTTCTCAATGCTGCATGAGTTATGGAGGGAAGAAGGGAGGACAAAGCTCATGGTGCATCTGGTTTGCATGAGACATCAGAGCTGAGCACAGATAAGGTGCTGGCCTTATTCTCAAGGGTCATGTTTCCTTCAAATATGTGTCAAAAAGTGTTGCACTGAGTCCTCAGTTTTTGTTAGGACAGAGAAACAAACCTTTTGTTTCTTCAAATGCTACACATACAAATACCTGCTGTGACTAAGCCTTACTGAGATGGCACAGTAAGTCTGAACATCTCTGTAAATAAGAGAAAATAGCTTCAATAATAAGAGCAAAGCCTGTACTTCCTGGGGGTGGGTATAAATTTGCTTTACCCTCTGAAATAGCAGACAGGGGGCAGTGTGTGTGTGTCTATAGTCTTGTGAGTTCCTTACACCTGAGGATTCCTGGTGTGTCAGCATTCTTAACAGCCAAGACCTGGGATACTTTGGTGCTTGCAATTTGACTATTACACTTAGACCTATTCCAGTTCTCAATATTCCCCATTTGTACTCAGAAGTTTGGAATTCATGTTGAGTTTGGCTAGAATGGAAACAATTATGCCAATGCAAATACTGGGAACTTCATGGTGGTTTATTACTTTGATGCAGCACAACAATAGGAACCTAAACTAAGGGGACTAGACTGCTCAGATTGGGGGCAGGGGGGAAGTGTGAGCTGTTTGTTAGTACTTTGAACTGCTTTGCTGACTAAGTAGAAAATTTTGGCTCCACAGATGAAAGAAAGGGTTTCCTACCTGCCTGCTCTTAGGAGCTGTAGCTGTTATTAAAACAAAGAAATGCTTAGCCCTTCTTCTCCAGGGTCTTGGCCAATCTATTAAGTATTAGGAGATAAGCAGGCAACTTTTCAGATGAACGCACATGATGCCTGTTTGCTTACCCCACAGCATTTTGTCCTGTCCTGGAAATCATTATATTACTGTTGCTGCTCTCTGTCAAGGCAGAAGATTTCTGCATTGCTCTGTGAGTGCAATTGCAGAGGTCCATGCTTTAAGGACTTTTCAAATAATAAAAAAGTGGAGGGAAGGATAAAGCACAAGGTCACACAGCTCTGCCGTTGAATTCTCCAGCTTTTATGTGCTGAAACATTATGCTTCAAGTTGAGAACTGAGTTACCAGTGTGAAACAAAGCATTGAAAAATCTTCTGTATTTTGACAATTGTTTTTTTTATTAACCCAAGTGTAGAAAATTAATTTTGTATACTTGGGGGAATAATAGCAGGGTCTTTCCCAGTATAAAAACTGTCTATATTTTGGTAATTTGTCCTCCTGGTCCCTTTGTAACTGGTAGTAAAATGCCAATATCTATGCAGCGTGAGTTAGATTCCGTGGGGAAGGTCAGGTTAAAGCATAGAATATTCAATTGTTTTCAGAGTTGCTTGAATTCATTAGTGCGACTTACTAGATCAAAATGGGGTTTGCTTTTCCCTCACTATGTTTTAATGCTGATTTCCTGGGTGGGGATATTGGGTTTTTAGAGCTTGTCTGCTTTTGCAGTATTAACTTGAGCCTGTGATTCCTACTGATTTTCAGCTCTTCTTTCTGCAGGCATTTGATTTAACAGAGCAGAGATACGTAGCTGTGAAAATACACCAGTTAAATAAAAACTGGAGGGATGAGAAGAAAGAGAACTATCACAAGTAAGTGAATTTGTAAAGCAGCCAGCCATGTTTCCCAGTTCCTCCTGCATTTGGTTATCCAGTGCCTGTGAACAGGCTGCCAATTTTATCCTGTGCTTGACACTTTCTGTCCCAGTAGCTGCATGAAAAAGTTCTGATCAGATGAGAAATATTTTAAATGTGTACATACACACACAGAGAGTTTTGTATAAGCCCTGTGCCTCTGTGTTTTAAAGCATCAGTGCTCTGTGAGGGAAGTGCTGAAGTGGCTTCTCTCTGAAATGTTCAAGCAGTTTCATGAAAAATGTTTTTTCCTGCCCATCCTTTGGGTACACACCTGCATTGTGCTCCCTGGAAGCCTCCCCCTTCCCTTTGTTTCCTAGAATAAATGATCCTAATTGTGGCTTTCCACCACTTGAAGGGAGCCTGCAAGAAAGATGAAAAGAGACTATTTATTTACAAGGGCCTGGAATGACTGGACAAGGGGAGGAAATGGCTTCAGCCTGACAGAGAGCAGGGTTAAATGAAATATTAGGAAGAAATTCTTTACTGGAAGCCTTTTGCTTTTAGTAGCTCTTGCTCCCAAATGCCATAGGTTAGATAACTCTGCAGAGTGACAGCCAAGCCTTCTCCATAGGATTTCCAAGTTAAAGCTGAGTTCTTAATTACCCAGCAAGTCAACTGGGACAAGCTAAGCTGAATTTACAGCCTGGAAATTAGGCTGTTAAGCATCATGGAATTCTTCTAGAACTTGCTGATTTTTGTATTTGTATTTATGTCTATATCTTGGATCCCTTAAGGATTTATGAGGTTTTTCTGTTTTGTCAAGCAGTGTCATTAATCAAGATGAGTTACTTTGTAGCATTGTCAGGTTTGGAGCTGCGCTGGGGTTCTGTGGTTCCCAAGAGCTGTTCTGTGCTGTTTCTCCTTCACTTGATTTTTCTGGACCTGTCTGGGGAACATGCATGGGTTTGATTGAAGCTGGATGCTGTGTAGTATGTCTGGATTCACTGTCTGAAGAAATTAGAATAAAGTCACTTGTATGACTAATGCTCAGACTTTGCTACTTTCAGACATGCATGTAGAGAGTACAGAATTCACAAAGAACTGGATCACCCTCGAATAGTTAAACTATACGACTACTTCTCCCTGGATACTGACTCGTAAGTTGTGTTGCTCTGTCCTTTCCCATGGTTTGACCTATTCATTAAAGGCAAAGTATTTAAAACTTTCCAGGAGAGTCCAGAAGGTGTCCACACCAATGTTAGATTTTACTGCAGAGATAACCGAGGCATACTTCCAGCATACACTGGTTTTCTAGAGACTCCAGCTCACAAATCAATGTGGTGTATTCTGCTGGATGTGCTTTACTGGTAAATCCTGCTCTTGGCCCTGGGCAGATGCCACAGCTGATACAGCTTTCAGCCTCTGGGTCTTTAATGGGGAATCTCTTACCTTTGTACTGATGAGCATTGAGGCCTGTGCTCCTGGTAGCTTACTTTTAGACAGGGATTAATAGGCTGAAGGACTCTTAATTTAATATATTGGCTAAATATTGGTGAGTTACAGACAAGCAGTAACAGTGTTCTGGTTTCTATCAGGTGCCTTAATTGCAACAAGTCCTGTTTTTCTTTCAGGTTCTGTACAGTGTTAGAATACTGTGAGGGGAATGATCTGGACTTCTACCTGAAACAGCACAAGCTAATGTCGGAGAAAGAGGCACGATCCATTATCATGCAGATTGTGAATGCTTTAAAATATTTAAATGAAATCAAACCTCCCATCATACACTATGACCTTAAACCAGGTATGCTGTGCTGACATGCTTAAGGATGCTAAGGAAATGTAATGGGTTACAAGTAATAGGAGGAAGTTTCCTTTTGTCAGACAGCAAAAAGAAGGCAGGGCTGTCTGGGAAAGGTAACTTGCAACAAGAAAAAAAGCATTAAATGCATAGAACATTTGGAAAATGTGTAGAGGGTGTTGTCTCACAGAATTGCAACATAAAACAAGGATGTGTAAACATGTAAAACAAGGCGGTGTAATATTTTCAGGAATGAGACTTTGGACCACCAAGTGGCTGTGTTTGTTTTCTTAATGTCCTGCTTGTATTCTGCTGTTGAGAGCTTCTGTTATTGCTTCATAAAGGTTCCCATAACTACTGGTGTGCTTCATGTTCCCATTCTTCTGTCTCATTCTTTCTGTAATCATTTGGCTGAAAATTTGATGGCAGAAGCTTCATATTGTGTGTCAGCTCCCAAAGCTGATGACATAGTCAGACTGATCAGGTATACCTTTGAGTTAATTCAGTTGCATCTGCTGTGGAGAAGACCGTCCCCAAATGGTGTTGTATATTCTTCTAGCTCTGGAGCAGAGCCACAAGAGGAAAAATGAAACGCTCTGTTTTGGGATGGTGCACACTGGCTACATGGCTTTTTTCTAGTTCAGTAAATTCATCCATCTCTTTGGGCAGTTATTCCTGGCTTGTCTCCCCGTACTGGTGGCACCTCATCGGCATTGTGCAATTGGTTTGTAATGTGGTTTGTTGCATCAGGGTGAGGAATGTGTACAGGAGATGGTGCTATTGCACTGGTTGTAGTGACCCCGTTTCCTCCCTGGCTGTTCCCAGTTTTTCTGAGCTCTGCTTGCAGCTGCCTAGAGCTGTGATTCATCCACTGCCATTGCATACAGTTCTGCTAATTTATTGCAGGCTTGGAGAAAAACAGCGATGATACGACTTCTTGATGGATTTATGAAAGACTCTTGCCTAAGCAGTGATTGTCCTTTTTGAGCTTAGAAAGTAACTGGGGAGCACTGTCAGGAAGGAGAGAGTTTCTGGCATGTTGAGGAGACAGGGCAAGTCAGAACTTCTGGGCAGAATGAGTCATAACTGTGTACTACTCTCCTTAATACTCCTTTTTGACCTGTCCCTTCCAATGGGACTTTTGGGAGGGGTTAAAAGAGCCTGGGCTTGAAGCTCATTTGGCTAACAGGGCTCAGGATCTGGAGGCTCCAAGCAATATGAGGTCACTAGGCCATTCAAGATGGGCAGATCAGCTCTTGCACTGGGTGGTCTCAGAGTGGTCTCTCAAGTTCTGGGTTTTGAGAGTTAAAAAATCTGGTGCAGCTCACTGTAGGTCCCTTGTCCTTGTGCAGTGCAGGGCTCAATGCAATTTTATTCTTCCTAAATCTGTATCCTAAGGGCTGTTTCCTTCCTCTGTATAGGTAACATTCTTCTAGTCAATGGTACTGCATGTGGAGAGATAAAAATCACAGATTTTGGACTTTCCAAAATCATGGATGATGACAGCTACAACTCAGTTGATGGCATGGAGCTGACATCTCAGGGGGCTGGTACTTACTGGTAAGTGATACCTGGGACACTTGCAAGATCAAGAACAGCTTTGGAAGTGTGTCAGCTGTGTGTGTGCTGCCATTGGCTGTGACAGCTTGACACACTGGAGGTTTGAGACCCTGGAAACTGCTCTTGTTGTCACACTGCTCCTTTTGGAGCTGGCAGCTTTTCACTGTTCTGTAGGTCAGTGTTTGAAAACTAGCTCATTCAAAAGCCTAGTGAAAAGCTGCATATGCTGCTGAGATAGCGAGCTCCAAAGTGGGGCTTGGCTGCTCTTTCACAGTCCAGAGTGGCTCCATCTCACATCTTAAGCAAGAACGAGGTAAATACTTGACCTATTTGGAAATTCAGGTGCATCAGGGAGGTGAAAAGAGAATTCCTCTGAAATGAGGAGGTGAAGATCCATAGTTAGCCTCTTGAAAAAGGTGTAAGCCTCTCGGTGTTGTCTATAGCCAGAACTTTCCTCAAATGTCATGTTTTCAGCAATTCTTTATCTTCTGTGCCAAGTGTCACTGCATCACTATTGGCTGAGAGCAGACCCTTGGTGAGCGCCACCAAGTGTGACTCTTAGATGTCACCCAAGCTGCAAACTGTCACCTTGGACAATAGGACATTGGTTGGGCCATTCTGTGTTGTACAGCTTTGTTCTGTTTCTAAAAATGAAACCAGCTGTACCCTGAGTGAAGCTGAGTGTCTTTAACTGGGGCATGGTATCTGGGGTTGTATTTCTAAAAATATGTATTTTGGCTGTGTGCTTTCATTGTGGAATTGTTGGCCAAGCCCTTTCAACAGCAAATTCCAGTTCTGAAGATAAAAGAGAATGGGCTTGTTTTATGTGCTCTAGTGAAAAGAAACCAACTGTGATGACTAGCTCAGAACACGGATGTCTGGGATCACTGTTCCCAGAAGGAGTAGGCATTGGGAGTCTTGGCCCAGAGATGCACAGGAATCAAATGGAACCCTTGCGTCCCAAGCCAGTATCTGATCATAGAATTTTCTGTTCTAAAGGAAATCATGGAAAATGCTTGAAGCTGCTGCTCATAACTCCTTAACATTTCCTTCTAATCAGGTATTTGCCACCAGAATGTTTTGTGGTTGGGAAAGAGCCTCCAAAGATTTCAAATAAGGTTGATGTCTGGTCAGTGGGAGTCATCTTTTATCAGTGTCTATATGGCAGAAAGGTAAGAAGTTGTTCAATTCCTGTTCTTAGTGGTGTTTCTCAAACCTTTTGGGAGGCAACCCAGGCTTCTGCTTCCTGCTCCACAGACTTAGAATGTGCTCCCTTGTCTCCTTGCCATCAGTTCCAGGGCAGAGTCCTTGCTAATGCGAGTGGGGAGCATAGACTAGGCTGTGTTGTGCTCTATCTACTTTGAGCATTTCCTTCAGAAAAGACATTCTGCAGAACATCTCTTTCCACTGGGCATGTTCCCACTGAGGCTTTTTTGGGCAGGACAGGTGTGTCATTTATGGTCTGAGGTTTTTTTTAGTCTGGTCTTGTCTGTGACATTTTCAGTGCCCTGAGTCTTTGTTGGTCTTGATGGCTGCAAGTGCTTAGGAGGGAAAGGGAAGGAGGTACAAAGACTCACTTTAGAAGTTTTTAGGATGGCTTTTGGAAGGGAGGAGTGTGGATCAGGAAAAGGTGATTTGTCATGAGGAAAGGTATTTTGCTTTATGACAGCAGGAGAGAGAGGATGGAGAAGGTTAAGGCTGCTACGGGCTCTTGTTTTTGTGAGTCCCTGGTAGCCAAGTGTTGTGAAAGCCAGGGCTGACACGCATGTGCTGCTCAGTGCTCAGTCAGATACGTGGAACCAGCCCAGCAGACATGAGTGGGTGAGCCTCTGTCAGCTCAGATGGATGACAAATGCTGTAACAGACCCACAAGGTCTGGAAGCAGGTGGAGATACCTACTGGCCATGCCAGACATGTTCCAGCTTGATCCCTTTTGTTCACTTGAGCATGGGAGCGATGCATCTGGGTCCTCTGGTATCCGCAGCACCTTCCCAACAGCTGTGGGCTACTTGCCTGGAAAAATACTAATGTCAGGTGATAAACAGCAGAGCAATGGGGGTTTTATGTCTGTAACCAAACTTTAACAACTTTTATCTTTCTTTTGATAGCCCTTCGGTCACAACCAGTCACAACAGGATATTTTGCAGGAGAACACAATCCTGAAAGCTACTGAGGTGCAGTTTCCTCCAAAACCAGTAGTCACACCAGAAGCAAAGGTAAATCTGTTTGAGGGTCAAGGCAGCACAGGCAGATCCAGGCTCCTGATTTCCATAAAACCAGCAGGAGTCCTGTGTTTAATGCTCACCTATCGTGCAGTGGCTTTGCATGTTCCATCCTTGGAGGTGTTCAAGGCCAGGCTGGATGGAGCTCTGAGCAGACTAGTGAAAGGTGTCCCTGCTCATGGCAGGGAGGTTGGAATGACATGAGCTTTAAGGTCCTTCAAACCCAAACCATTCTGTGATTCCATGATTACTGCAGCTGTCAGACTGAGCACTGGGTGCCTCTGCCGATGCTTCTTCTGGTACAAGATGAGCTTTAGTGCAAGAGCTGGGCTCGTGTCTGGGGAAGGAATTTCGGCACTGCGGTTGTCATTTTGGCCCTGCTCCCAAAGAGTCAAAAGCTTCCTGTTTCTGTCATAAAAAACTAATTCTTGCTTTGGCTTTGGGGTGCTGCAGGCGTTCATCAGGCGGTGTCTGGCCTATCGAAAGGAGGACCGGATAGATGTCCAGCAGCTGGCCTGTGACCCCTACTTGCTGCCTCACATACGCAAATCTGTGTCCACAAGCAGCCCAGCTGGAGCTGCGATTGCATCAACCTCTGGATCATCCAATAACAGCTCTTCAAACTGAGACAGACTAGTAGGCCAAAAACTGCTTGAGAAACCATCAAAAAGACTTTCAGAAACACCTTTGGAACAGAGGAATCCACAAGGGTCTCAAGAAACCTGTACCAGGTGCTTTTTTCTCTTGCTTTTTTCCATCCATAGAGCATGACAACATCAACTCTCATCAAGAAAGCCTTCATCGTCTAGGCCAAGCCATGTGGATAGGAGATGGCTTGAGCCACAAAAGGGTGGCTGCTCTGAGCAAGGAGGAGAAACTCAAGAAAAATACAGAAAGACATGGTTCCATGTACTGTGAACTTCTGAACATGCAGCCTTGGGAAATCCAGGATGCCGTGTGTGCTTCATATGAAGAATGTGGACTTTGGAAAAAGACTGGGCTAGTCCAGTGTTGATATTTAAACATTGTTCTTTTTCTTTTAATAAAGTTTAGGTAACATCTCCTGAAAAGCTCGAAGCACCAAGGTTCAGCTGGGGATGGTATATGACTCTTTGCCCTTTGGAGGGGAAAAAAGTTGATCCTGCCTGTTCATGGCACTAGAGTTAGTGTTTTGCCCCTAATTAATTTCAGTTTTTTAAAAATAACAGTTTTTTGGAAGAAAACAGTTTTCTGGTCTCAGTGAAACCCGTATTAGCAGGTTTGTGGCAGTGTCCATTCTTGCAGCTGGTGCAGCTGTCTGCTTCTTTGGGGTGGCCTCTTAGGAATGGTTCACCTTCTCAGGAGGGTGGTGAAGCCCTGGGAGAGCAGGCTTGTGTCACTCTGATCAGTGGGTCACAGCTCAGGCTGCCACAAGGTCTCAGCTGCTGCTTCATCACTCTTACAACGGTTGCACCTTTTTAATGTGTTGAAGTGCTGTCGTTTTGCAGAGCCAGCCCTTCATGCTCATACCAAGCTCTCCACACTTGTGAGCCTGATCTTGGCGAGCAGGCAGAGAGCAGACAGGGCTTGGCACACAGCTCAGGTTGTCATAGGTGTGATCTGTGACCACACAGCTCTCTACTGACCCAGTTCATGGTAGAGCATTCCGAAGCTGAAGCTTTGTTCCTTTCCATTGGGTGACTTGGCAGCAAAGCTTCCTCTCTCCCTTAACACTTTTCAAACTTGCTGACTCATGAAACTTGCTGCCATCACTGCATCTGATTTCAGATGGCAGGGAATGAGATAATGTTCTTGAAAGGAGCAAACACCCTAATTACTGTCTCCCTCCTGTAATCTGCCTGGAGAGGTCTTGTTTCCTTCAGCTGGAGCTGCCTGTCTGCTGTGAAATGGGAGCCTCCCACTCTGCTTCCTTTTCCCTCCCACATTGAAGGAAAACTGAAAACACAAAAAGCACAGCAATTAAACATGTGGTAGCCAGGTTGGAGTGCTCCTAACGTGTGGCAGGAGTACTTAGCCAGAAATATTTAAAGATGCAGTGTTGAGGAGCAGGGTTTGTCCCAGAGGGGAGACGAGTGCTGCACTACTGCAATTCAGGATGGTGATTAAAAACCAAACCACCCTGTGCACTTCCCAAACCAGTCCCTGCACCACTGTGGGCTGGGGGACCCTTTGTGGGACAACTCCAGGATTGTACCCACAGCTGTAGCAGCCTGTGGGCTGTTTGGGTGGCTCTGTTACCCCAGTGGCATCTCCTGGCAAGTGCTGTTCTCCATCATGCACTCAGAACTGCCACTTGTCCACCTTATTGTTAGTCATCATCTGCAATACTGTGCTTAAACTTGATCAGGAACTTGCTAACTGAGAAATGGAGCAGTCTGTTGAAATCAAGCAACAGGCCAGGGAAGCAGAGAACTCTGCTGCTTTGATTTTTCTTACTATTTTTGTAGTGAATCTTGGGCTTTTAATTGGATTTACTCCCTTGCAGCTGTATTTAAGGTGGTGTCTAAACTGCTGTAGTGTTTTAGACAACAGAAATACTGCATCTTTAAATGCTCAGCCATCCTCTCTTAGCCCTGTCCATGCCTGCTGCTCTATGCCAGAAGTTAATTGTCCAGCAAACAGCTTCAACATGTTTATTCAGGCTCTGTCAGGAGAAATCAGGGTTGATGCTTCATCCCATTTGCCGAAACTGATGATTTGGTATCTGTCCACATCAGGGAGAATTCTAAAAGGGTTTTTCCTATCCTGGTCTCGTTGTTTCTTGGCCATCCAGTGTGTGCATCTCTGTGGGTGTGATTAGTTTTGTGTCAGAAGCATTTATTCCTGCTGTGCAACACCCATCCAGGGCCAGGGGACGATGACGGCCTTTTGGGGCTGATAGCAGGGAAGAAGAACCCTGGTAGAATTCTGGCTGCAACACTTCCCTTGTTAAGATGGGTTTCACTTCCAATAACAGATCCTATTGCCACACTGTTCATTTACTTAAAGTGTATGAAGAATTTGTAACTTAAACCAGGCCAGACTGTTTTGGCTCTACCCAACAGATGAGACATGGATATTAAAATAAGTTTGAAGAAACTGATTTGCTTGGGTTTTACTGTTTTTCTGCTCTTGGCATTGGCATGAGCTCTTGCAGTGGCTGCACAGAGATGACACAGGACAGGATGAGGAAAGATGGAGGAGCCATGCATTCCATAGCTCAGAGCAGTGAGATCTCTGCATCAGAGAGGGAATTGCTGAAAATTACTGAGTCACTTAATTACTGGTGTTGATCTTGTCCTGGAACATAAGTTAGAAAGCTGAGGAGGGTTTGTCCCTCATTTCTTGTAGAATAGCAGCTGCCTTTAGAAGCCATATATGTTGAGGATGTAAAAAAATGCCTTTTCTATTGATAAAATTCTGTGGGTCACAACTCCCCATCTACTCCCCAGCCTGGCACACCCAAGTCTCCCCTCTCAGTCACCCAAAACAACCACACTGAGCAGTGATGAAACTCAGCCTCTGGCCTTTAATTTCTTGGGGCTGGGCCTTGTCAGCTTTACAAAAATACATAACAGAAAATGAAAAATTACCTTGGCAGCTGAAGCTGTTGAGTCTATCTGGAGTGGGGAGCGCTGAGGCCCTTGACACATCCAGTGCCTCCACATACATGTGGATCCACTGTGCTGGGCATTGCCAGGCATAGCCAGGGCTACCTACCTCCAGAGCTGCTTCTGTAGTTGAACAGTCACCAGGCCCTAGGTTACTCTGCAAACCTGACCTGATCCTCACTATGTCTGAAGTCAAACTCAGTGAGTGCAAGTGAAACCAAACACTGAGCAAGCTTGGCTCCCTCTCTGCCACTGCAATTGATCATTTTTCAGCCCCCTGTTCCAGTTCAGATGATGTGACACAGATTTGGGCCAGGAGAGGTGACAATGGTGCTTCAGTAGCAGCAGCAGCAGCATCATTGTCCTGCAGCGGGTAGGCGGGTGCCCACATGTACAGTGACGAGGGGGACACACCTTGACAGCCACAGGATCAGGATTCACCAAGGGGCTGCCTCGCCAGATGCTTTGCCTCCTACATTCACAGTGGGGAGTCATGCTATAAATGAGCTTCCCTCTGCTAAATGGGCTCGTCCCAGTTTATTTTGTGACCTGCCAAATGTGAGCTTTGCAACCACTGCCAGTGTCTGCCTGGAGTCTGCTGCTGGAGAGTGTTGTTTTCTGGGTGCTACAGAAAGTAGTACAGTTAAGCAGCCTAAGCCTAAACCTTCCTACTCCCAGAACGGAGGAGGAGACTTTGGAGTGTGTGGGAGGAAAATTAGGCACAGCCCTCACTCCAACCCAGCCTAGACCTAACCTTGGCTACCATATTCTGATGCATCTTTGCGCCGAGATGCTGATTTTCCAGGCTGCACGTCTCTGCTTGTGGTCTCTGCTTGTCCCTGTCCCCTGCACTGCCCTCAGGGACAGCTGGGTGCCCCCCTGGCCATCACCCTGATTAGGGGCAAAAGGCCAAACAAACACAGAGCATCTCGGCCTCCCATCACAACATTCACACCCAGGAGCAGCCTCTTGGCCACAAGGACACTATTGTCTGTTCTGGGAGCGGGCCTGAGACACACTCCCATTCCATGCTTTAGTGCATGGGGATGTGAAGGCCAGGAGAAGCTGCTGGCATGTGCTGATGGTGAGGAGCTGCATGCTACCACCATGTGCTCTTCCCTGCTCCTCTGTGCTCCCAGCCTGCATCTCCTCCTAGGATGGGTTACTGTAGTCTTCCTTCTCCCTCCACCTTTGGCTGCAACTTGTGTTTCGTTTCACTCATTCCATTGCTACTCATTTCCAAACACATTCAGTGAAGGGGAGGCTCAGGTGCTTCGAGCTGATTCAGGAAAGCCTGAAAATAGAGGTTATCCACCATCTGCCCCGACAGTGTGAGATAAGCCTCACCAGCCCCCAGGCAGACCTGGCTAGGAGCTGCTTTCCCATCCTCTGTTGCTTGGGCTGCAGGGATGGTGCAGAGCAGTGCCATGGTCCAAACGGAATTAAAATGGTTAAACAGCTAATGGTTAAGTTAAAGGGATGGAGCTAAAAACACAGGAATGAAGATAAAAATGCAGGGATACTGTGAACAGCAGCAGGATGAAGACAGGGAGCCTCATTCAGCCCTATGTACAGGCCAGCTCTCCCATTCCCACCTAGGCTGCCCTGGGGAATGCCAGCAGCAAAGTTATAAGATGATCGGCTCTGCTTTGCATTCAGGGGAAGAAAAAAAACAGAGTTCTGCTCAGCCCTGTCCTCTCTTCTGCCTGAAGCTGTGGCTGTGTGGGAGCCACAAGCATGCACTGCCCTGTTGATAACTGCCTTGCTCTTGGCTCAGCTCTGCATCATGATCAGAACTCCAAACCTGCTTTGTTCAGCATTGGCTTATCCCAGCTCCTGCTAATCCTGAAAATCCACACACTCACACCCAAACCCAGGAGAGTGGCTGGGGTTGATGGCAAAACCCCTCCATGCTAAAGGAACATTTGAGGGATGGAAGTGGAAGGGGACATGCCCATGGCTATGAGGTAAGGCAGTGGAAGAGGTGGAAATGAAGCACTTGGGGCCAACTGGACCATGTTGCTCTTGCTGGAAAGGGCCAGGGAACAGGGAGATCTCTGCTCTGTGGTTCCATAACCGCTTCAAGCAGGAGGAAGATGCCGTTCAGGATGTCTTCCACTACTCTCCAGCTGCTTTCCCTCACTACTCTGCAGCTCAGTTCCGCCAATTTGCTCTTGAGTCATGCAGAGAAAGTGTTTTTCTAAAAGGCAAATTTCTTGTAAATGGCTGGAATTCCCTCTCCCCTTTTCCAGGAGCCCTCCAGGAGAGGCCAGGCAGGAAGGAGAGGCAACAGGCTCAAAAGGCAGCACTTCTCCTTGAGCAGCCCCCAGCCTTGTCTCGCCCCCGCAGCGGAAGGCCAGGCTCTTGGTGCTGGCCCTCACACGGCCGGAGTGCCCTGAAATTCCTCATCACAGCTCCAAGCAAGCACATCTGGTTTTAATAAATTATTTGCAGCTTGAACTTGCCTGACTTTTCAGGGCTGCAGAAGACAGAGCAGCAAAGAACTCTGAGAGCTGTATTGTGGGGTGCCCACAAAGGGACCCCCTTTGCAGTGCTGGGAGACAGCAAAGTTAGGAAGGATGTCAGGGGGAATGGGGCTGACCAAGCACATTAAGGGCAAAGCTCCATCTGCTCCTTGCAAGAACCAAAGGGACTGTTAGTCTGGAGGCAGGGAAAGGGCCCTTCCTTTTGGCCAGCATCCCTCTACCCGCAGCTGCGTGTCCAGGGGCTGATCCTAAACATTGTATTTCAGCTCCTGGGGGAGGAGCACAGGAAGCAAACAGGAGGTGCCTCCGACACTCCTGGCTTACTGGACCCTCAGCCACCAGCACCAAGACTGCTCTCGCAATGACAAAAACAAACCCTCAGGAGCATCAGAATGGGGCCCTGATGACAACCAATATGCCTGGGGCTGTGGAGCATCTGAGCCCCTGCATGGTGTCCCCAGGCTTGACCCCAAAGGGAAGGGTGCAAATGCAAAGCTTGGGGATGAGTTCCTTGCTGTACCCCCATGGGCTTCCCCACCAAACTCCACATCCCAGGGAGAGGATACCAATCACTCTTGCTGCTTGCAATGCATAGTCTGGAGCTTGGAGAGGGAGATGGACTGGCTGTTCCTGCCTGTCTCTCAACAGAGAGAGCAACGTGGCCATTCCCTGCTGCTGCTGCTGCTGCTGCTGCCGGCATGAGGGAGAAGAAGCCAGCAGGCACCAAGACAGTCTATTCCCCAAGCAGTGACCTCAGTGCACAGCGCCTGCCAGGTGGGTGTTGCTCTTGGCCCAACCACTCCTATTTGGAGCCAGGATGAGGCTGAGGCAGCCTGAGCTCTTGGCAGAAACTGGCAGGTGCTGCTGATCCCCAGCAAAGCAAAGCCCCTGACACCATACACTCCACACCAGCTGCTGCCCTCAGGCAGGGCTTTCCTGTCCTGGAGCCCTCAGTCCTGAAGAGAGCAATGGGCTGGGGGGAACACCCTCGGAAGTGCGCAACAGAGCAGGACATGCTGCCTCCATGGTCATACAATAAATAGACCCTTAGAACCTGCCAGTCCTCAGAGTGGCCAGGGTCTTCCTTCAGAAAATCTGAAGGCTACATATGCTGTCCACAGGTCCCTAAATCATTTCCTCTAATGCCTCTGGCACAAGCAAACACCAAATGCCCCATGACGATCCCAAACTTAGTTAGTCATGGGGTGCATCTCTGCCACTGAGCACCCCAGCTCCGTATCTGGTGTTTCTCCCCCACCCTTATGGTTGGGTCCCACTCTGTGTTGGTGACATATTTTGCAACCTGCTGAGCATCCTGACTGACGCATTTTCTTCCAAATGCTCCTGACAAGGTCAGACCTCCAGTCAAAGGTGGGCAAGTAGCTTGGATCTATCTCCAGAAGTGTTTTTCAAACCTTCTGTAGGATGACTTTCACTCAAGCCGATGTTGTTTCCCCCCATCCCACTGCAGTCCCTCCACTGTGACCATTCCCTACATGGGGTGTTGCTTTTGCCAAAACCCAGAAATTATTTTTCCATTTAAATGACAGATATAAATGCTTTTGACTGTGGGAATCAGCTACTGACATTGAATATCCCAAGTTCTGGGTAAACCTGGGATAAGCCCATTGCTCCCAATAGATGTCCCCAGACAAGGAGCACTCCTGAGACTGTAGCCAGACGTGCAGTTGGCCATCCCCTGCACACAGCCATGTCCCCTTGTTCTTGTCTGGCATCAATTCATTAGGGCCAGAGGGGTCAGACAGCCTGGAAATGTCCCAAGAGAAAATCACATATCCTCTCAATCCATTCGTTGAGTAGTGACTCAAGTGGGACTATATCAGCTTAGGAGGAGAGTAGGTAAGGAATTGTTGGCCTGTGTTGAAGAAATTAATTAAGAAGTGATAATTATCTGCTAATCACATGCAGCATAGGGGCCTCCAAGACACAGTATGAACCAGGCCGGGAAGCGGCAATGCTCCATGGGATCCAAAACCTTTTGACTCTGCTATGGTCCTTCTTTCAGATGGGTTCAACTTCCTTGAAAGGGATGTCAGGTTTGTCTGGGATGGGTGGAGAGTCCCAATCTTCACAGCCCCATCATGTCCAGACATTGATGTCTTAGTGGGTGGCATACGCTTGGAGTGGTCTCCAAGTTTTCAGGATAGGAGTGAGGATCTGGATGATTCCTTCCTCTCCTCTGGGCTGTCATGCTTGTTTCCTATGGCAGCCATGGAGACCAGAAAGGCCTTTCTCTCAGTGCTGCTGCAATTAAAAATTATCCCTGCCTTAGAAAAACCAGGTACTGATGTGCTTAATTAGCCCTCCCAGAGGGCTTGCACCCCCAAAGCCCATCCTGGCACTGGCCTGAAGGTCCTTCCTGCCTTGCCTGGAAATGACAAATTCCTTTATTTTCTGAAGAACAGCCTCACACCCATTCCTCACCCCCTCAGGGGTTTGTGCCATCTCAGGGCCAGATCCTGCTCCCTGCTCAAAGGAGTTCTGCCATCAGCTTGGTCTCATCAAAAGCATCACCTCCCCTGGATTTATAAGACAAAGTGTGTGTGTCAAGGACTGACTGACCCTCCCTGCACTTCTCACATCCCAGGAAAACTCGAGGAGGTGAGGCTTCCACAACCTCAGGGATGCTCCCACAAGAATGGGCACCATGAGCATCATACAGATGCACCAAATGGATGTAGAAAGCCAGGAATATGCCAAATTCCAGTGTTTTCCATGTTTAACGCCTTCTTTGGGTGGCTTTTGGGGCCATGGGCAGCCCTGCTGGAGTGGTGGTAAAAAAAAAAGTTTAAAAGTTCTTTAAAAGTTTTTTAAAGCCTTTTATGTTCAGCTTCGGGATATGGGATATACCTGCGTCATATATTGTGGACGTTTTTTGCCTCATGCCCTCAGCAGAGCACCAGAAGCTGGAGAGCTGCACCAGCACCCCACAGCTGGAGGGACTGAGCTTGTGGTGGAAGGTGCAATGAGCTGTGTCCGACTTCAGCATGCACAGAGCTGCCCAGCTCTGTGCCACAGGGTTGCACAGGAGGAGGAGGATCCAGCTGGGCTCGTTGTGCTTGGGACGGAAAAAACTCTGCCGGGCATCCAGAGGTGGACGCAACGATGTGTGGTGGGAGCTCTCGGCAGCCCTTGGCTGCTCCCCCCGGCGAGGTGGGGTCTCACGCTGAGGACCCGCAGCGGGACTGGCGGTACCGCGGGCATCTCCCCCACACCCTCCTCCCTGTACCGGGGCATCGCGACCACCCGGGGTGGGGAGGAGGGCTGCGTGGGTACTCTCCTGGAGGAGCCAGCCATGCCTGGGCGTCCGTACGGATGCCTTGGCCAGCCTGGGCTTTCCTTCTGCCACTCCCCTGCTTCACCTCCAGACCTCCCCCCCAGCGATGCGCTGCAGCGGGCGGAGCACCCCCGGGCGCGGCCCGGGCCCCGCTCTTTTGCCGCCGCTGGGCCGGGCCCCGGTCTACTGACGCAGTGTCTGAGCCCGGCGCGCACGCTTCGGGTTTTTTTTCTTATTTTATTTTGTAACATTCCTCCCCCCCCTCCCCCCCCCCCCTTCTTTCCCCCCCCCTCCCGCTCGCGTCCCTCCTCCGCCTCCTCCCCCCCCCCCCCCCCCCCCCCCACCATCCCCCTCCCCGTCCGCGGCCCCGTCCCGCCAGGAGCGGCAGGAGGGGCCCGAGCGGAGCGGAGCGGAGCGGAGCGGGCAGCGCCGGGGATGGGGCGCGGCTCAGCGGGACCGCGGCCCGTCTGCTCCCCCCTATGCCCCCCCTTTCGCGGCCCCCTCTGCTGCCTCCTCGGGCTCCAGCTGGTGCTCGGCGCTGCGCACCCAGGTGGGACCGCGCTCTCCCTCCCTCTCTCCTTCCCTCCACTTTCCGGAGTTTTCTTATCGGGGGGAAAGGGGGTACGAGGAGCCAAACCATATCGAGGAGCCAAACCAGGGCTGGGGGTCCCCGCCTGGCCGGGCACCCCCGGGGAGGGGGCGGTGGAACCCCGGCGGCGGGGCGCACAGCGCGGGGGGGGCCCGCCTTGCTCTAACGCGCATCACATCGCTGTGGCTTATTTCCTCACGGAATGTTTTATTTGCTTTTACTACGGATTGTTTTATTCCATCCCTCTCCGGTCGTTGTGCCTTCTGTCGCGTTTTGTTTTCTCCAGTTTGGTCGCGCCGTGTTTTCTTCCCGTTGCGCCGCGTTTTCACTCCCTTTTACCACTCTTGAGTTGAACTCGCCACGCCGAGCTGCCACGCAGCGCCGGCCGAGACCGGCGGAAACGCTTCTGCGGCCGCGGGGGGGGCCAGGGAAGCTCCTGGGCCGGGGGGCGGCCGCTGTCCCGCTGCTCTCCGCCGCCCCGCGCCAGCCCTTTGTCTCTCCGGGTAGGGCAGTTCGCGGGGAGGGAGGTCGGGGAGGTGCCGCTGGGGTTTGTTGGAGCTTGCCGCCCTCTCCCATTCTGACCCCCTCCTCTCTACCGAAGTGTTAACCTCATGAAAAAATTGCCTCCCGGGATCTGGGCCCGAGTGGGTATTTGCAAACTTTTTTTTTTTTTTTTTTTTTTTTTTTCCCTACTAACTCTTCACAGTAAAGTCAAAGGGTTGCATTTTATCTTTTTTCAACCTTTTGAAGGCACCATGAGCCAGACACTGGAGGCTTCTCTGCACGGCCTTGAAATTGGCGTTTGAGATCCTTTTTATCCCAGGACACTCTAGCCTAGAGCTAAGAAACTACTTTTGGGGCTTCCTTGAATTATTTTGGCCCTATTGATAAAACTTTAAAATTTCAAAAGAAAGCAAGAGTTTGCCTGAAAATGACAACTGTAAGCCCTTAGGCTATTTTATCAGAGCACATTTAGCAAATCCAAAGCAACTTGCAGCATAGGAACACACTGATCGCCTGCCCCCGCTTCGCCTTGCCCCTTTGCTTTCCCCTCTCCTCCCAGTCTCACAGTGCCTGGGGCCGAAAAGCCTTGCTCAAGGGGCAAACATGGAGTCATGGACATGATGACAGTGGGCAGCAATCCCATGCCAAGCAAGGGATCAGTTTTGGGATCAGAGGAGAAACTGCTTGGCTGGGAGATGGAGAAAGCAGGAGGCAATGGGAAAGGAGACCCCTGTACCTTGGGGCACTTGGGAGAGCAGTAGGGGTTTGCTGCTGTTTGTAGCTGTTTGTCTCAGCTGGGCTTTCCACAGCTGAATTCCTGTCAGACCTCCCTGTAATTTACTTGAGGGCCGTGGATTCCTCGTTCTGTGGGCTTTAAGGGGGTTACTTCATTTCAGCAAGGTTTTGCTGCCTTTACAGGCTGATTATGGCTGTTTCATCCCAAAAAATGTCAGTGGGATCCAGGTCTGGCAATTCTGAGAATAGAGGCACCTCTGTCCCAGCTTTGGGGCGGGAGCATGGTGGAAGCCGACCCCATAGCGGGCCTGGGCGAGGAACAAGGCAGCTTTCAGCAGCCGCCAGCCCGCAGTCTGTCACTCGTGCCTTACTGGTGCTGAGCGCCCTCAGCTCTTCCTCCTCCCCGTCCCCACTTTCAGCTGCTCCTGCCCTACATCAGTCTGGCTTCTGACCCGATGGATGAAGGAGGCACAGGATGGCACCAACAGAGGTGCCACAGCCAGGATCCTCCAGCAACCGGCTGGTTCGCAGCTCAGAGAGGATCCTCACTGAGAGTTTGGGATCAGGATGGAGTAGTCCCAAGAGTTCCTTGTTTCCAAGGACATTTTCAGTGGGGGCCAGCCCTGCAGGCAGAATTGATTCCCTCGGGGAGCTCTTGCTTCCTTGGGAGGTTTGTGCCAAACCCCCAACTCCAGGACAGCCAGAAAGGTGGAGCAGAGCTCTTGGCAGGAGGTTTGGGCTTCTTGCTGGGATATCTCCTCCAGCTGACCCATCTGTGCAGCATCATGTGGGCACTCACATACCTTCCCAGGGAAACTGAGCATCTCCCACCCTGCCATGGCTGCAGGCAGGACAAGGTCCTTGTCTCAATGCCAGGATTTGGTGCTGGATAGACTTCCCACCTATCCAGTGCTCAGTGTAAGTCCTGCCATGTCAGCTGTGGGGCAGGAGAGAATGTGGAAGGGATCTGCAAAGAATTTAAAGCGTGTAGAGCAAACAGAGCAGCCTTTGCATGAATTTCCCTCCCCTCCCCCTTTTCCCCTTCCTAAAGGAAATAGCTTGTTGCATGGCAAATGCAGCCCCAAAAAGTAATATCTCAATCTTCTTTGGTCTGTTTGGGAGCAGGAAAAGGGATTAGAGATGTTAACTTCGCTGCTGGAGCCTGTTGTTACAAGAGACAGTGGAGACCTCAGCTCCCCACTGCTGCAGCCACAGTAGCTGCTGGGACATGGCAGCAGGGCTGGGGATGGTGCTTGTGCAAGAATGACAAGAGTGAAAAGAGATTTAATTTAACCTTCCATGCAAAATTGTCCCCTTCCCCTGAAGCCACCCAGCTGGTGTGGGGAGCCCAGGAGGTTTCCTATGGGGAGGTGCTCCTTGCCAGCATGTGTGAAAGCGTTTTCAGGCGTGAGGTCTCAGTGATGATTAAAGCCACGTTGCAGATTTTTCTCTCTGGCTTTATTCTCTCTCCGGCTGGATTTTGCACCTTTCCCTGCAAACAGAGGCACTCTCCTTAAGTATTACTTGCTTAAGTATTTTCCAAGGAAACATTTTGCCCCAAAATCAAAGCAAATGTGTGCTGAGGGTGTTATGATCCCTCTGTACTAAATCTTTTTTTCCAGATGATAAATCCATCACAAGACACTCTGGTCTCATTGCCTTGGTGGGTGCTTCAAGCAGAGAAGGGAAGGCTTTCGTCTAGCTCTGCCAGATGTCCCAGTGTTACCCACTGGATCATCGTGCCCTTCTCAGCTCCATGAATGCAGCTGGATCTTGGGTGGGAGTGGGAGTGGTGGCCTCCCTCCCATCCACTCCAGCCCAGCCCGAGCTAGCGTTTCCTGAAGGGTTGTTTAAACAATTTGTAAAGTTTGATTCTTGATGTGCAGTGAGGAGCAGGATTTTAATTAATCTGAACTGTGTGCAGCTCGCAGAGCATCGACATTTTTCTCATTCCTGAGATTGCTTGGAGCCCAAAAGAGACCTACACAGATGCTCTTGTTCTTAAAGAACCCATCTGTAATTTCTTAAGGATTAGAAAATGATTAGTGGATTGACTTGCAAATTCCTGGGAACACTCTTTAGTCTAGGAGCAAAGGAGGTTGTTTGAAACTTGCTGTTTCAGGAGGCACAGTATGTTTTCCAATATCATATTCATCCCACTGCTCAGCTCTGTGCTTCTCCTCATGCTGTCGCAATAAGGACGCATATGGGATTTTCCATGTCAAACAGCCTTGTTTGCAGGATGGTGCAGAGATAGAATGCCCAGATTGAGCTTTTCCCATTCCTCCATCTGAATCCATGCACAGCAACTTGTGGCTACGTAGTAATGGCCCCATTACCTCAATAATGCCTGGTCTGGGAGTGATGGGCATGAGGCAGGCGAAGGGCACTCGGTGGGAAGTTTCATGGTAAATATCATTTTAATGAGAAAAAAAAAATGTATATGGGACACCAGAGGCTGCCCCTGGTGGTGTGAATGTTCTTGAATTTGGTGAATAGGGGAATCCCTGTCCAGAGATGGTGCTCAGGGGAGTTACATTAGGAGTGGTTACTGGAGAGACAAGGGAGGAGAAATCTATGGATCTTTCATCATTTTGGGGGGAGTTTCTTTAGTAGTTTTGAAAAATTTGAGAAGTCTTCAGCTGACTGTGCTGGAAGCAGCTGTGTACGAGGACATGTCAGCGCTGTCCTGCACATCACATCGCACCACTGGCCAGTTTGCTGACGAGGGGTTCTGGGGTGCTGGTGGGTTAGGGAATGGGGACAGTCAGAGGATCTGGGGCCAGGGCACTGCTCAGGGGTGAGTGTTTGGCCACCATGTCCTGGGAGGGAGCCTTTGCCTCTCCCATTGTGCTTTTGGTGGGTCCATTGCACGCCTCCATCCTGGCTGGAGCCCATTCCATTCCCAGCCCAGTGGATGGTGCTGCCTTCATCTCCCTGCATTCCTGGGGAGTCAGAACCTCTGGATGAATGCAGCGGCGGCAGGGCTGGAGCCTGGGCCAAACCTAGGGGGAAGTTGGGGAAAATTTTCATCCTTCTATCCTTTGCTGGGTACCAGACAGCAGATTCTAGGGCTCTTGTCTCCCTTGTGGCCACTGTTGTGGTGAGTCGCTTGGGCTGCCCAGGGACAGGCAGACCTTCTGGAATGCATTCATTCGTCTGTGTCCCAGGCAGGATGCTGGGAGAATGGGCTTCTTAATGTCTGCAGAGAGGCTGAAATATGTGGCCCCCTTCCAAAACCTTTATGAGACAGCAGGAGTGAGCAGGGTGGTAGGTAGCCATCATCAGCATAGCCAAGTAAGAAGCTCATCTCATACAACTCTCACCATAGAAACAGCAGCATCTCTCTGACTGCTAAGCCAGCCAAGAGGAGTTTTTCAGCTCCAGGAGCACATCCTGCTGCTCCATACCCCTAACCAGACTGTCAGAAGCTTCACTTCCTTCTTTGTAGCAAGAGGTCCTTAACTCCCTGAGGTCTGTTTTTAAAAAGTACAAGACAACAAACACCCACTTTTATTCTGGAGTTTGGCTTGGAGCACCCAGAGCTGCTTCTGGCAAGTCTGGCCCCAGCCAAGCCCCAGGGTTGTGCTGTGCTGGGTGAGTCTGTGGGATGTTGGGCATGATCGGTCATTTGCTGCAAACCTCTAATTTAGCAGCATTGGAGGTGGGGGTTTTGTCTCCTCTCAGCTCTGGAGTAGACGAGACCAGTTCCCTTCCTGAGCCAAATGTGTCCTGGGGCTGCCAGTATGGCTGCATTTCCTTCCCCTTTATTTTTTTTTTAAGTCTGAAGTTCCTCTCTAAGGATTTGCATGGAGTTACCGATGCCAAAGGCAGCTCGGGGGAGGTCCAGCCATGATGTCCTTCCCACAGGCTGGGAATGCTCTTGTTTGTTGCGATCGATAGCAGCAGGGATGCTCCAGCATTGCTGTTGGGAGCTCCCATGGACACAGCTGATGACTTTATCACTGTTTCCCATTTCCAGCCCGCAGAAGGATGCACAGGTTCCTTCCTTGAGCCAAAATCTGATGCTCTTCATGGCAATGGCTATACTTTTTGCTCTTCTCCATACCAATACTGTAAGGATGACATCAGCAATGCCTGACTGGAGCTGGAGCTGGGCTTTGCTGGGAGCTTGTCTCCAGGAAGGAGATTTTCCTCCAGGGGAATAATTTGTCCAGTAATATCAAATCCAGAATGGAGTTGGGGCTTTTCTGTGACCCTGCTATCTGCTGATACTCCTCAGCAGAGCTGGCTGGGCATGGTCAGGGGGGCAGTCCTGGGGTCCTGTGCTCCCAAATGTCACTGGAAGATGAATCTGTTGGGCTGGTCTCTCCCCATTCCAGCAGTTCCTTCTCCTCAGGGCTGTGCAAGCTGGGCCCAGCTGAGGCTCTGTCAGGTGGAACTCTCCTGTGTTCCATGAGCAACAATTTTTGGTTCTTTGTGGAGTCCCAAAATGGCTTGGGTTGAAAGCATACTTAAAGACCATCTCCTTCCACCCCCTGCCATGGGCAGGAACACCTTCCACTATCCCAGGCTGCTTCAAGCCATGTCCAGCCTGGCCTTGGACATTTCCAGGGATAGGACAGCCACAGATTCTCCGGGTAACCTGTGCCAGAACCACTCCACCCTCGCAGGGAAGAATTTCTTCCCAATATGCCATCTAATCCTGCCCTCCTTTAGCTTAAAGCCACTGTCCTGTCGCATCAGGCCCTTGTACAAAGTTCCTGTCCAGCTCTCTTGGAGCCCCTTTAGGCACTGGAAGGGGCTATGAGGTCTCCCTGGAGACTTCTTTCCTCCAGGATGAACTGCCTCCCAGCTCTCCCAGCCCGTCTGTATTTTTTTGTCATCTTTTTCTATGCTTTTTTTATTCCAGGGGAATTTTTCTTCTCTGTTGCTGGTCTTACCGCCATACTTGGTGCATGCCCACCATGTTTATTGTGAATGTGTTCCCATTTTCCATAGTTTTTCGCCCATCAGTGCCATGTGAGTTTCAGAGCCACTGCTCACCCTTGGGCTGCAAAAATGGGCTGAAAAGAGTAGATGGCTTGGGGCTGCTGTGCCCTGTTTGCTGGCAGGTGAGACACAGTACATGAGGAGGTTCAGGCTGAAATAGGGATTCATTTCTGCACCGTGTGAGTGAAGGGTGGGTTTCTTGCTGCAGGGTTTTTCGTTACAAGTAAAACTTTCTTCTGGGCTCACAAATCCAAATGAAGGTGCTAGCACAGGGGGCTGCAGGCCCTGAGGGAGGTTATGAGCCAATGAAGCCCTCTTTGCTGGCATGGCTGTGACACCTTGTGGGCTTCAAGGCCTTGCTGCCTATACCAGGTGGTTTGGAGTAGACCATATCTGCAGTGTTTCTGCAGCACAGGAACATCCAAGAGGGATAGTCCCTGTGGCTCCAGGTGTGCTCAGCCTCCTCCATAAGCAGCTTGGAGTTGTGTTTTTTGGGGCATCCCACATAAAGGGAAACCTTGAGTAAGAACAAGGGCAGGGAGCACCTTTGCAAGGGTGGCTGCAGGGCAGGGCTGAGCTCCAGAGGTTTGCGAGAGACTCTGGCATCACATGGAGCCATGATCACCCTCACAGAGGAGCCAAAGAGGTGGCAGGGGCTGGCAGGGATGTGGTAACACAGCCTCACAGCACTGACATGTTTTTGCTTTCGGTTGTAATTGTAGCCAGAGCCCTGGAGCTCCAGTCCAGGATAACTGGGACTGAGGTCCGGCTGTAATTTCCATCCTTTCTTGAATTTGCTCCCAGTGTTTGTTGCTGGTAATGGGAGGGTGACAAATGCAATGGAGCAGGGATGCTCTGGGTGTCCTGCTGTGGGTGGCTGAGCTGGAATGTGCTTGGAGCTGGGTGGTGCCAAGGATGCCCATCCATGTCGTTCTGTAGGGCTTTGTCTACTGTTCCTGTGGCCTGTCTCATCTGGTGCTGCCCACGGTCCCCTGGGCTTCTGATTGTGAAGCTTTCAATATTTGCTTGGGGATGGTAAAGCTGTTGTGGGAAGGGTTGAGCTGACTTCCTTCAGTTCAGGCTTCCTGCTGGCCAAGAACTTGCTTTTTTTGATTAAGAAAAAATTAAGAACCTGGAGCCAGAACACGGTGTAAAAGCTCCCTTGAGGGCTGCCTCAGAAGATGGCAGCTTCTCCATCTCTGCAGTGTTCAACCACCAGTGCCAAGGCCAGCTTCTCCTGCCGTGCTTGGGCATGTGCATCCCAGTATTTCCCACATGGGACAGGAGAGTGATTCTGCTGGCAGAGCCAGTGTTCTGTTTTCAGTCCCAGCTCCCCCCATCCCCACCACCACACTGCCTTTTAGCATCAGCTGCTTTCTGTGATCCCACCAGTAGACTGGAGGCAGCATCCCAGTGGCTGCATGGCTGGGACAATACACCGTCCTTGGTGGAAGTGTGTGGGTTTTGCTTTGCTTTCACAAGTCCTCTGCAGAGGAGGAGGACCGGGATGTGATGGGTCAGAGCTGCTCTGAGCTGGCCCTGCTCAAAAGAGGGAGAATGCACGAGGAAGAGACAGAACATGCCAGTCCCAGCCGTGGTTTAATTTTGGTGGTTCCAGGCAGAAAAGTCTGCAGGATTGCGTTTCCCAGTGCTCTCCTGTGCCAGAGGACAGGTCGTCTTTGGGAAGGATCTGCAGGTGTTGCTGTGAGTGGGTTTCCATAACTGGGGGGCAGTTGGAAAGCTCTGCCTGTGTGATTTCAGGTCCACAGGTGGGTACCAAAACCTGAGGAACATCTCTGGAAGCAGTGAGCCACAGCTGCGCCATGGCTGCTGAGGGCAGTGCAGGAGAGCGGACCATGGAAGGGAAGGGGACATTCCCAGTCCCATTGGGATACTTCTCCAGAGCTGGCTCCTGCAAGGATTGGGTTTGCTCTGCAGATTACCAGTTTGGGAAAAGGGATTCATTGATCCAAACTTGCCTCCTCCCACCTAACTACACATCTACCCAGGAATGCTGAACACTCCTTTCAGTGCCCAGGAGCACCACTGCCAATGTCATGGCCACCATGGACCTAGCCAACCCCAGATTCCATAGAAATATGGGGAAGATGTATTTTTGGTGAAGCAGAGCTTTGCTGCCTTGTGTTGAGCTCACGTGGGTCGTTCCCCCAGCTCCTCCCCAGCAGTGCATAGGTAGTGGTTTTGCACAGCAGTTTTGCTGGAAGAGCTGGGGGAGTGCCAGGGGGAGGAGTGACAGGGCTGAGCTGCTGCTGGAGCTTTCCCATTCCTCTATGTGCCAGCAGCATGGGGACACACTGTGTGGCCTCTCCTGCCTTCTTTGAGCCAAGGGGCTGAGCTGTTTGCAGCATGCAGAGGCTGCCCAAATCCCATAGCTTATAATTTCCTACCTCCTCCTTTTTTTAGAGTTAAATGGTATTTTATGCTTCTCTAGCCCTGGGCCTGCCCCCTCCAGTCTGGATGGCTTCCTTGAACAGGGTGCCACTCTAGGGCCACTGGTGAGTGTGGCCCTTGCATAGTGCTGCCAGCCCCAACGTGGCACTGAGCACCCTGACACTGATTCCTGAGTAATTCCAGGACTTTTCCAACACGATATTAATTTTTCTTGCGAGTCAGGTCACAGTGAACGATGTCCTGTTGCTGATGCTCCCTGTGGTGATGCTCATGGTAGAACAACTTTTTCTGTTCAAAGAAGCAAAGCACTGGTGTTTGGCTCCTTGCAGAGGAGCCACTGTGGCCTCAGGCTTTGCCCCAGGGGAGGCCTCGTCCTTCTTCAGTGGGTCACTGCACTGATGCTGCATCACCCAAACCTGCTTAAAGACCTCCATGTCCCTGGTGCTGGAGGGGCTGCGTTGCCCTCACTGTAGGTGGGAAGGGGAGAACAATGGGTGGGGTGTGGCATGGGTGGTGCTGGCATGGGGAGAAGGTGTTTGGTGGGGGATGAGTTAGTCTCCCACTGTCCAGGTTGGGATCAGGGCAGTTCCAGCTGGAGAAACACCAGCATCAGCTTAAAGAACCTGAGCTTCAGCCAACCAGAATCAGCCGTGTCCAGATTTTTGCTTATTTTCTCACTTGCCATGATTTTAAAATTATTCTCAGTGAAAAGAAATGTTTCCCTTAAATAAAGCCCTGTAAAGAAGCTTCACTTTTGTTTATTTGACATGATCAAATAAATGTCATCTGGGCTGGGGAAGGGGCCTCTGACATAATTTCTGTCCCAGAGCTGGGTTGATGCTGGAACTCCCAAAAGAAATGGGGATGTCTGTTTTCCTTCACTTATTTTTCCCATTCATACACAGGGCAGAGAAGTTCTGTGATCCAAGATGTTGCTTGAATGTGCTGGAGCTGCCTGTAACAACAGAGCTGGGGCAGGGTGAGGTTTTGGGGAAACAGGAAATGAAAACCTCTTCAGCCCAAAAAATTCATACAATGGCAAGAAAACAAAACAAACCAAAGCTAAATATAGTGGGGCCCATGAGTTCACTTGGACTTCTGGTGAATGTTTGTGGTGGAAAAAAATGGGACATTTTAAAGCAAAAAAAGAACAACAAAACTGGCAGTGTTGATGTGGTGCTTTGGGAAGATTCCTGCTTGGGTGTTGGGGCAGGAAGAGGCAGTGAGAAACCCTGAGGTGGCTTTTTAGCTTAGAAACATTCATTTGAAGAAATAAGGTATCTTTTAAACATGACACATCAGCTGGAGCAGCATGTCCCAGCATAATGTCTGGGATTTACTGGTTTATACAGGTTTTGGGATACAGTCACATGGTGGGGTGGCCCCCGGTGATGCTGGGGGTCAGGGAATTTCCTTGGGGATGCACGGTTGGCCTGTGGCAGCAGGGAGGACTTTGGGACATATTTGGAGTTGGGGTTGATCTCGGTCTGTCTTCCATCATCGGTTGCACCTCTGTCTGCTCGCAGCAATTCCCCTCACTGGGCTTCTGCCTCCCAATGCCTGGGCTGGGATTCCAGAGGGTCTTGACATGACATTTTGTATTTGCTGGGGCTGGGACTGGGGCTGTGCAGGCATTTTCCTCCACAGGATGGGAGACTTTCCCCAGAAGTTCCTGTTTGCTCCACAGTTTTCAGCAGGTCCCCAAACACACGTAGCAGTGACGGATGTGCTATTTCCCTGCTCTGTTTTTCTCTGACTGGAGCAGATGGCTGGTGCCAAAGCCATTGGCTTCTCCAGCACTGACATCGTTGCAATGCCTGGGAATTATGCAGCCAAGTGCTGCCCATGGGAGATCAGTTTCGAATGACTCTAACAATGTGGTTAGGTTGGGTGAGCACTTTGCGCTGGCTCTGATGCCCAACAGCCACCCTTGGTGATACAGGCACCCACCTGTGTCACTGCCCAGATCCTACCATGCCTACCAGATCAGTGGGCATGGGCACTGGGGCAAACCCTGAGTCAGTGCTGAAGGGAAGTGCTGGTCCCCAGCATCCTGGGCGCTGTGCTCAGGGATGCGTGCCAAAACTTACTTGCACAGAGCCAGGATGTTCTGTCAGGGCTCAGGGCCATGCATGGCACATACTGAATCCCCAGTGATGCTTTCACCATTTCCATTTGTTCTCTCCCCAGACTCCAAAGTCTTTCTCATCTACAACACGGGTGCACAGGGCTGCCTGGAGACCAAGGACTCGCTGGTGCGACTGGCCAAGGGCTGCAACACCAGTGCCCCAGCCCAGCAGTGGAAATGGGTCTCCCGAAATCGCCTCTTCAACGTGGGGGCCATACAATGCCTGGGGTTGTCATGGCATGGGGCCAACGCCACAGCAGGGTTGCACCTCTTGGCCACCTACGAGTGTGACCGCGAGTCAGTCAACATGCGCTGGAGCTGCCGTGGGCTTGGGGAGCAGCTCTCACAGCATCTAGGCACCCGCCTGGGCAATTCCTCCCTGGACAGGGGTGACCAGGCGCACAGCTCACAATGGAGGATGTATGGCACTGAGGAGGATCTGTGCTCCATGCCCTACTCTGGTAACTCCTCTTCAGGCATTAGTGTTATCGTGTAACCCAAACCAACCCCAAAACGTGAGCTGAGGCTGTGGTGCTGCAGCGATTGGGTCCTGCCTGGGAAGCTCAGTCCCAGTTTGCTGGGGCTACAGAACCAGGCAGGATCAGGGTGATGGGGAGTGGGAAGGCTCCAGGCATCCTGTAATCCCCCACACTGGACCAATCTGCACCCCTCACCCCAAATCTCCCTCCAGCCCCCATAGACACATCTTCAAGCAACAGCTCCTCTTTTTCCTCAGAGATTTACACCATCCAGGGCAACTCCCATGGGAAGCCCTGCACCATCCCCTTCAAGTACGACAACCAGTGGTTTCATGAGTGCACCAGCACGGGGCGGGAGGACGGGCACCTCTGGTGTGCTACCACCCAGGATTATGGCAAGGACGAGCGATGGGGCTTCTGCCCCATAAAGAGTAAGTAGGGGGACACATCCCATGGGAAAAAGCTAAAACCCCATGCCAGTCTCTCTTGAGGACTTTGAGTCTCTCCTCTCCCCCTGTGAGCAGTCTGCAGTGCCAGAGCAGCAAGTTATTTGGGTTGTTGGGGTTTTTTTTATGTCTGTGTTGGGTGTTTACCTTTCTCATCCCCCACAGGCAATGACTGTGAGACCTTCTGGGACAAGGACCACCTCACGAACAGCTGCTACCAGTTCAACTTCCAGTCAACACTGTCATGGCGGGAAGCCTGGAATAGCTGTGAGCAGCAAGGGGCCAACCTGCTGAGCATCACAGAGATCCATGAGCAGACCTACATCAATGGTGAGATTCTGGCAGCCTGGCTGTGCACTCCTCATCTGAGGCAGAGCACTGCGCATGGCCACTGACAGTTTGCTCTGAGCGCCCAGGTTTGGGGGGTGACAAGCTGGGGACTGAGCTGGGCTTGGGGGACTGATTCTGCCCCTCTGGCTGTGTTGGCTCCAGGTCTGTTGACTGGGTATAGCTCCACGCTCTGGATTGGGCTGAATGACCTGGACATCAATGGAGGCTGGCAGTGGTCAGACAATTCACCCCTCAAGTACCTCAACTGGGAGAGTGGTGAGACAGGGGCCTGGTGGTGAGATGGGGCCTGAGGAACACCCTGTGACCACCATAATGGCTCCATGCCAAGGCGGGTGTCCTGGTATCCCCTTCCTGCATGGGGACAGAGCCCCACGTGTAATAGCCTGGGATATCTGTGGAGTTAGAGCAGGCCAACTGCCCTACGGTTGGGGATGGGGGGTGTGTGCATGTGTATGCTTGCTATGTGTTAAGAGCAGATAGTGGTAATGAAACAGGGTAACATTTCTGATCTACTTGTGCGTTCACCACTCTCATTTCTGTCAGCAATTTACTATGCTATTGTGAATTAATATAGAAAACTAACAAAATCATCTCCCCAGCTAATTCAAGTTAATTTAATGTTGGTTCTGTTTTCTTACTCTGGAAAGAAGAAGGAGCTGAAGTTAAATTGAAATATGAGGGTGCTAAGGGGAAATTGGCCCTCTGCAAACATTCATTGACCTTGTGGATAACCTGAGTTGGCATTCCTTGTTTGGTGGGTTACTGTACCCCTACTTAGTGCTGGAGTGTGGCTGAGGAATGGTCTCCAGCTGCTCTCCACCTGTCCCTAACCCTGGGGTACTCAGAGGGAAGAAGGGCCCATTGGTCATGCCTGGTGCCATCACCCAAAGGCACTTGGGGGAATACAGTGATACCATCAGAGGTTTGAGGACAGGCGGGGGCAGTTCAGGTCTGATGCTTTGATCCCCTGACTGCTATCAACATTTCCAGGTAGAACAGTGACCCTTTGGGTTCTTGTGCATTGAGGCACTATATATAATCCTGGGTATGTTGGCGTCATGTGTTCATCAGGCAAAATAACAAAATAAATGGGGTTTTACTGGTGTTGAAGCAAGGAGAGCTGCATTAGTGTCTCTGTCCTGGCTCCTCAGTAGCCTGTCCCCTCCTTATTCCACTCTCCAGACCAGCCAGACAACCCCAGTGAGGAGAACTGCGGGGTTATTCGCACTGAGTCATCTGGGGGATGGCAGAACCGCGACTGTGGCATGGCCCTCCCCTATGTGTGCAAGAAGAAGCCCAATGCCACGGCTGACCCCTTCCTGACGGGTGAGCAGGGGATGACCAGCATTGGGAATGGGAAGCTCTGTAACCCATCTGGGTGTGCTCCCATCCCAGCATGGTCAGGGGATGCTGCCCATATGGGTGCCTATGGTGTCCTCAGCTTGCTGGTGTCCTAGGTGTGCAGAGCAGGGCTTGAGCTCCTTAGATTTAGGAAAATGTCATCCCCAAGGAACATTTACAATAAGTGCTTGGTGGCCTTCCCGGTTGGGTGGTAAGGGAGGGATGGAGAGCAGCAGGTCGCTGTGGTCCCCAGGGGAGGGGATACTCTCTGCGCTGCTCTGCCCTCATTCCTCTGCAGACAGAAGGGATTTTGTTTTATCCCTGGAGCTCTGAAGCTACCATTCCCACACCTTGCACTGCTTGTTATATTTTGGCTGTGGCTTTCCCACTGTGGCTTTGGCTTGGTCTGCTGAGCACCCACAGGACTGTGGTCCTTTCCCTGCCAAGGAGAGGGCTGGATAGCTGGGCAGGAGCCCTCAGTCTGCCTTGTGTCCTGCCAGACTTGTGGTCAGAGGTGAAGGTGGACTGCGAGCCCAGCTGGCAGCCATTCCAGTCCAACTGCTACCGGCTGGTAGGAGAGAAGAAGAGCTGGCAGGAGGCGAAGAAGACCTGCCTGCGGAGCGGGGGTGATCTGGTCAGCATCCACACCCTCTCTGAGCTGGAATTTGTCACCAAGGAGATCAAGCAAGGTAAGGAGAGCTTGCTGTGCCAGCAGCCCCTTTCCTGTTTTATGGGGTCCATGGAAACGTCCCTGGGTGTGCTGGAGGCTGCAGAGTTGAGTTTGTGGTTGTGCAGGGAGGGGAAGTCCCAGGCTGGGAGGTGCTGTGTTCCTTGGAGGAGCCCATAATCTGGGTGCATCCTCCATCCAGCAAATATAAAAGCTGTTCCCAGAGCTTGCAGTGCTGAGTCAAAACTACACAGCTTCAGCTGGGAATGGTGCTAGTCCCAGCTGATTAATATAGGAAAAGATGGGGAAAAGATTCCTGCTGGACATGCTGGAGGAGGCCAGCAAAGTGGTATATAGGAGAGTGGAGGAAGGAGAGGCAATACTGCAGTCCCCCAGGCTGGGAGCAGATTGGGATGTGCTGGAAAGGAATGGCTGAAAACCAGTGGTTCACTGGACTTGAGCCTGCAGACCTGGACTTTTACTCCCATACTGCTAGCCCCTCTCTGAAAGCTGCAGGCAAATGCCTCCCACACTGGGGGTTCATGTCCTTGTATTTTCCACTCCAGGGCTCCATCCTTGCAGGCAGGAGCTGCCCTGCCCTCTCCTGTCCTCTCCTGCCCACTGGCACAAGGAGGTCAGAGCTGAGCCCTGAAGTAATTTTGGCAGGTGCTGTGCAGACCGGTCCCATCACAAGGGCTGAGACCACTGGGGGGTTCTGCAGAGGGTCAGCCAGGGGGATGGAATTTCACTCCCTACCTTCCTGTCCTGGCAGATGTAGAGGAGCTCTGGATCGGCCTAAATGACCTCAAGCTGCAGATGAACTTCGAGTGGTCAGACGGGACACCCGTGAGGTTCACATATTGGCACCCCTTCGAGCCCAACAACTTCCGTGACAGCCTGGAGGACTGTGTGACTATCTGGGGACCGGTGAGAACCTGGAGAGGATGAGAGGTTATCCTGCACCTCTGCTGGGAGGACTGCAGCATCCTCGTTGCTGAGGAAGACATTCCTCAGGGAGTGTCTCCAACTGGGTTCAGCCTAGCTCATCTGAGCTGTTGGGATGAGAGAAATCCATCTCATCATCCTTGGGGATTTGGTGTAGGGAAGGAATGCCTTTGGACCCAAGGTAAAGGGGAAGGGGCTGGGATAGTCCATGGGCTGTCAGATGGGCTCATTGCCACTCCTCTTCCCACTCTGCAGGAAGGCAGGTGGAATGACAGCCCCTGCAACCAGACCCTGCCATCCATCTGCAAAAAACCTGGTCGGGTGAGCCAAGAGAAGGAGGAGGATGACCATGGGTGCCGAAAGGTAAGGGACTCTTTGTGTGGCAGTGGCTCTGGCTGCTCTGTGGCTCTGTGTGGTGCTCAAGGCTTCAGGGACCTTTCCATAAAGCCATTTTGGGGAGCCCCAGTGAGCAGCGCCCAGAGCAGCTGGTCTGTGCATGAGAACTGCTGAGCTGGAGCATTCTGGGGCTGCTGAGCTCCTCACTGCTGTGGTGGAGGAGTCCATGGGAAGAAATTGGGACACCAAGCACATGCGTCTGTGCACATTCAAAGACCCTCCCCATCAGGCAGCCTTGGCTGCCAGCAGGGATGTTAATTTTTCCACCCCTTGCCTCTTTTTGTGCCAAAACACAGGACCATAAGAGAGATTGGCAGGATGGAGGTGGCTGCTGGCCCTATGCCTTGACATGATGGCAGGTTGCCTCTTTCGGGGCAGGCATGGGCATTTTGGGAACACCAAACCAGTGGATTCTCACTCAGCCTGTGCCGTGCCTCAGTTTCCTCAGCTGCCGCACAGGACTGAAGCTGCCCCATTCCCACACTTGCTGGGAAGTGGCTTTTGTGGTTCTCTGCAAGGCCCCCAAGCATTGAGTCTGGCAGCGCTGTGGCTCTTGAACGTCTCCCAGCCTTTCAGAGCTGGCCAGTGCACTTGCACCCTGACTAGCAAGCAGCCACTCCAGGCCAGCTCCCAGAGGTGCTGCTGGGCTCCTCCCATGTCCTTGCCCCATTTCCAGCAGCTGTTTGGCTCTGCCAGAGCTTGGGGGAGCACAGTAGCCAGGAGAGCTGCATGCAGGGCCAGATTTGAGGGCTGCCAGAAATAGCTGGAAGAGCCTCAGTGTCCACAGGTGTTGGGGATGAAGCACTCGGTGGCAAAATTCTGCTTCCACACATCTGTGTCCCCCCAAAGTAGTCCTGAAGACTCCCTATGCAGATATAACTCCCTCCTGGCTTTCCAGCCACAGTCTTATCCTGGCCCTGGGTGCCCAGCAGAGATGCACTGGGAAACAAACTGCAAGGAACAAATGAACCAATGAACCAATGCAAGGGACAAATGAACCAAGAACCATCCTTCCTCTACTTACTTACTCTCAATGAGGACTTCTGCCACCCAGAGGCAGAAGCTGGTGGAGAGGAGACACATCTTGCCCAGGGGTTTGGTCCTGTCCACTCCAGCCACTCTGCAGGTTTTTCATGGTGGTCTTGCTCCTTTTTCTCCCCTTTAAAAATCTCCTTTATTTCGGAAACAACCTTAAAAGAAGCAATGAAGGATAGAGGTTTGGGCATTGGGAAAGGCAGATCAGGAGAGGGATGTGGGGGCATACTGGGATTGGGAGCTGGAGGCAACAGTTGGGGTTGGGGATTCTGTCCTGTCCTGTTCCTCTTTCGGATAACAGGGACTGGCTGTGGTGCTCAGTCTGTGGGAGTGCACCCTTGGGGTTTTAGGGGTGCTGAAGCCAATGCTGGTTGGGGACCCATCTGGGGTAATTGCACTGTGCCAGGACAGGCCCCTTTCTTGGCTGCTCAATTGCATCCATGCTGTTCTAGCAGGACCCAAATTTGGATTTGCCAGCTTTGGAGAAAGGCTGTAGGAGCAGGAACTTGGGTGAAAAACTGGGATTTGTGGTTGTTTTCATTTCCCAGAGCTACTCTCCTGCTTCCCTTCCACTGTGCTGATGACACTGCATATGGCTTGTACCCCCACTGTCCTTCCAATGCCCGATGGACCCAGGAGTAGAACCCTAGTGATGCTTCCCCTTCCAGGGGGTCCCTGAGCCTGGGGCCACTTGGCTCCTTGGCTGAGCCACTTCACCCTTGTGAAGGGTGTGTATTCCCTCTTGCAGATGAGCCCCCCATGTCCCTCCCCACTCTGCCACCACTGCTGTCAGCCCCAGGGCCACCCTGCTCCCTGCTCTGGCAGGAAACAGGCACTATTGTGTCTCCAACCCCAGAGAGACTCCAACATCAACAAGGCGGGGGATTGAAGCTGGCTGCAGTAGTACTCACTTTGGACTCAGCCCTGCAGTGTAAAGAAGAGGATTGTGTTCTCCTGCCTGCGCCCCAGCCAGGGCTGGCAGGGAGAGCTGTTTCCCCAGCTTTGAAGCTGCCTGGGTGTTTGTTTTTGCTGTAGCCATGTCCTCTGGGGCCAGGGGCTTGTGACAGCTCAAAGCTGAGTGGGGTCAAGCTGGGGCAGCTGGAGGCAGGAGACCTCCCAGGAGAAGGCAGAGGCAGTGGTGGGGAACTTGGGATGTTGTTCTCATGCCCTGGGATTGCTCCCATCCTTCTGGGGAGGTCCAGGTGGGCAGTGGTGGATGTTCCCTGTCACCCGTCCCCAGGGCTGGAAGTGGCACAGCCCGTCCTGCTTCTGGCTGGGCGAGGACCGCGTCCCCTACAGTGACGCCCGCAAGATGTGCTCTGACTACAGCTCCACTCTGGTTACCATCACCAACAGGTCAGTGCCATACCAGTAGTGGTGGGTTTGCCCCAAAACAAGCCCTGCAAGGTGGAGAGTGACTTCCAAGGGCTGGAGCATCATGGGCAGCTCAGTGCCTCAGCTCGTTGCCTCACCCACTCTTGCTGTCGCTCCAGGTTTGAGCAGGCATATGTGAGCAGCCTCATCTATGGCTGGGAAGGGGAGTATTTTTGGACAGCTCTGCAGGACATCAATGAGACAGGCGCATTCCGCTGGCTGAGCGGTGATGAGGTGATGTACACACACTGGAACCGCAACCAGCCCGGTAAGGGATGGGGGTGGGATGGGGACCCCCGCTTCATGCAGGGCAGGGCTGGCACTGCCTCCCAGCACAATCCAGCCCTAAGGCTGGTGTCTTCCCTGCTCTCGTGAGCGCTCCAGGTTACAACAAGGGTGGCTGCGTGGCTCTGGCCACCGGCAGCTCTGTGGGGCTGTGGGAGGTGAAGAACTGCAGCACCTTCAAGGCCAAGTACATCTGTCGGCAGAACCTGGGCACCCCAGTCAATCCGGAACTGCCCAGTCCTTTCCCCACGCCCAGTCTCACTGCCACCTGCCCCCCAGGATGGAACTCCGACCCCAAACTCCGTCACTGCTACAAGGTGAAGGGGGCTTGGACGGGTCGGTGTGGGGATGCACATGCCTTCTCAGTGCAGGGGAGTGAAGGGGCACATTTTGGTGCTTGCAAGAGGCACCCCACAACCCTGGCTGGGGCTGGATGACAGCACTGTGCCTGCAGGATGTGGTGGCCCGCAAGTGGAAACAGTTCTCCGCTCCTGTTCCACTGCTGAGGCCCTCATGCTATGGGTTCTTTCTTTCCCAGGTATTCAACTTTGAAAAGCTTCAAGAGAAGAAGACGTGGATTGCTGCGCAGGAATTCTGCCGGGAGCTGGGGGCCCAGCTGCTCAGCCTAGGCAGCTACGAGGAGGAACATTTTGTTGCTAACACCCTCAACAAGATTTTTGGGTGAGAGGCTGGTGACATCAGTGTGTGTCCCACTGCCAGAGTGTGGTTTCCACAAGCCCACAGCCCTCCTGGTGTTCTGGCACATGTGGATGGATGGATGGATGGATGGATGGATGGATGGATGGATGGATGGATGGATGGATGG
>JAGMWU010000033.1:1362095-1380195 GCA_018697195.1 Certhia americana
TGGATGGATGGATGGATGGATGGATGGATGGATGGATGGATGGATGGGTGGATGGATCTCTCTGAGCACAGACTGGTGTACAGAAGGTGCATCAATAGGTTTGGCTGTTGTGGGAGATGTGCAGCAAGTTCAGTGTAATTTGGAGATGGAGCTTGGGTTTAAAGCAGCTGAGATAGCATGCCTGTTATCCCAGTTGTGGATGTCCTGAAGATATTCACTATCCTTTAGGTGTGTGTGTGTATGACTGGTTTTGAAAACAAACAGAAGAAGTCCTGATTATAAATATATGTCTCTATAGACCCCTCTGGTTTGAAGGGGTTTGCGTACTCACCTGTCCCCCTGGCTCTCCATAGGGAGTCAGAACCAGAGCTCCACGAGCAGCACTGGTTCTGGATTGGCCTAAACCGGCGGGACCCTGCTGGGGACCAGAGTTGGAAGTGGAGTGACGGGCTGGGGGTGAGTCCCAGTGAGGGGGCATTTGGATTGTGGGAGGGACAAATCTGGTGCTGGTGGAAATGCCCAACACCACCCATCTCTCTCAACTCCCAGTTTTTCTACCACAACTTCGACCGCAGTAACTATGATGACGATGACATCCGGAGCTGCGCAGTGCTGGATCTGGCCTCCCTGCAGTGGATGCCAATGCAGTGTGAAGCCCAGTTGGACTGGATCTGCAAACTGCCCAAAGGTACTGGCAAAGGGGTCTCCAAACCCATCAGCATGGGCTGTGAGGTGGAATCCTTGGGAGGAGGGAAGGTGATTACTAATTCAGGGACTGGGAGAGGTGCCGTCATTTCTGGGGGAATTCAGGAGGGCCATCCTGCCATTGTAGCCCATGGATGGTTTGTGGAGGAGCATCCATGGACGCATCCCAGCCTGCACCCCACTGACAACTTCTCCTTGCCCTTTCTCCAGGTGCTGATGTGAAGGAGACGGAGATCACAACCCAAGGTGTGTTGGCCACAGCCTTTTGTCACAGTCACAGAATATTCTGAGTTGGATGGAAGCCACAAGGACCATTGGGTCCAGCTCTTGGCCCTGCGCCCCAACAATCCCACCCTGCGCTTGAGAGTGTTGTCCAAATGCTTCTTGACCTCTGGCAGCCTTGGAGCCATAGTTACTGCCCTAGGGAGCCTGTTCAGTGCCTGACCGCCCTCTGGGAGAAGAACCTTTTCCTGATATCCAACCTCAACCCCTCCTGACTCAACTTCAGGTCATACATAGACCACCTGATGTCTTCAATGGTGTCTGCTGCAGTGTTATTCAGAGGAGGATGGATCCTGGGCAGGGTTGTGGGAGGGAGGGGAACACAGGTATCCTGCTGCAGCTCTGCTGCAGGAGAGGGACAAAAGCAAACCAGCCCAACAGGCAGGGACCAAGCGTCAGGGCGACTGTGGCAGGATGTCACAGCCTCGGTGTGACACCGGTTCCTGCCTGCAGGCAGCAAAGAGTGGGTGAAGTACCAGGAGGCCGAGTACAAGTTCTTTGAACACCACTCAACATGGCTGCAGGCACAGCGCATCTGCAGCTGGTTCCAGGCTGAGCTGACATCAGTGCACAACGAGGCCGAGCTGCACTTCCTGGGCCAGAACCTGAAGAAGGTACCAAAGGGACAGGAACTTCCTGGGACACCGGTGGGCTTTGCTTCCTTATGGGCTGCTTTTTCTTGTCTTCTTTCACCCTTTTCTGGAGGGATAGTATTTGGGGGTGCTGGGCTTCGCTGAGATCATGATGGACTTGTGTGGTGGCTGGTCCTGATGCCTGTAGGTGGGTTTGAGGCTCAGCAAAATGAAGTTTTTTGCCTTGCTTTTTGCAAGCTGGGAAGGATGTCTGGTCCCTATGGCAGCCTCAATTGACCTCAAAGATTCCCCAGTCCCTGAAGGGCACTGATACGTCCTTTCTGGGCATGTAGTTCTCTAGGGGCCAGGAGCAACACTGGTGGATTGGGCTGCACACCTACGAGAATGATGGGAGGTTCAAGTAAGTCACAGACAGCCAATGAATCCCTGGACATCCCCACACTACGGTCCCATCACATCCCCACACCACCATGTTCCTGCATGTCCTTACTCTGCTGTCCCCACCTCTCAAGAGTGCTGTGATTCAGCACCTGTATCTCAGGGGTCTTATCCTGGTGTGCTGGGCTGGAGGTTCCTCACCCAAGAGGGCAGTGGTGGGACACACTCCCAGTTAGGACATTTAGGCGGTCCTAATCAACAAATCACTGCTCAGCCTTGTGCTCCTCCTGATGCTGTTCCAGGTGGTCTGATGGGTCCCTCCTCAACTTCGTCTCTTGGGCACCGGGCAAGCCTCGGCCCATCAGCAAGGACAGGAAGTGTGTTTATATGACAGCCAGCCGAGGTGAGGGCAGGGCAGGACAGGGCTCCATATGGGGCTCTGAGGGTCTGTGGCACTGGTACTGGTGCAGAGGGACATTATGCCCTGCTTGTCCGTGCCTGCAGAGGACTGGGGGGACCAGAAGTGCATGACTGCACTACCTTACATCTGCAAGCGGAGCAACGGGACAACTGTGAAACCTTCCCTCCCTCCGATACCTGCTGCCACAATTGGGGGCTGTCCCCAAGGCTGGCTGCCCTTCCTCAGCAAGGTACCGCTGGAGGGAGAGGGGACAGCAGAATGGGAGAGGGCACAACAGGATGGGAGAGGGGATAGCAGGATGGAGAGGTGATGGCTACTTTCTGGGTCTTCCACCAGCCCTGCAGAGTTACAGAGAAAGTGGCTGCCAAATGGCAGGATGGAGAGGGATGCCTGTACATGTTTTGTGGGGAGTGCTGGGGGATGCATGTGCAGGGGTGCTGGGAGACATGCTTGGAATGGGGAAGGTGAGGTGTGTGCATGGGTTTGCCAGGAGAGGTGGGAGGGCCGGGGGGGTTGGGAGTGGCAGGCATGAGGGTGTGAAGGGGAGAACAATCATTGGGGCAGAATGGGGCTGTAGAGGGTGGCTGGGTGGGGAGCATGCAGGGCTCAGGGCTGGGGCAGCTGCACCTCCTGGCCCATCCTGTGCCCCTGCCTGTGCAGTGTTTCAGCTTCAATGGCCACAACAAAGGCGAGATAGTGAAGTGGCCAGAGGCAAAGCAGGTGTGTGAGAGCCAGGGTGCCATCTTGGCCACCATTGCCAGCCCCCCTGGAGCAGGGTAGGTCTCCTCTTCCCCACCACCCCCCCCAGGGTTCTGCCTGCCAGGGATGGTCTTCAGCGTCTCACCTGTCACTTGCAGCCTTCATCACATCCATGCTGCCCAACATCTCCTTTGACCTCTGGATTGGCCTGCACGATGCCCAGGGGGAGTTCCAGTGGGTGGAGGGGGAGCCACTGCGGCACGTGAGCTGGGCACCTGGAGAGCCCTCAGGCTGCAGCTCCTCCAGCCCCCATGACAAGCCGGTGAGGGAGATTTCCCATAGCATCCCCATGCTCCTCCAGGAAGGTCTCAATGCCAGGCCCAGCCTTTGAAAAGGAAGGCTTTGTCGGGCCAGGGTGGATCTCCAAGGGCACCACAGGATGCAGCCCTGCAGAGTGGGGGGTTTCTGGCTTGGGGATCTCTGTGGTGTAGGACAGCAGTGCTAAGGGCAGTGCTGACTTCGTGGTTTGGCTGTGCAGATCAACTGTGTTGTGGTGTGGCATGGCTCACCTCCCCTCTTCACGGGACGCTGGGATGACCGGAGTTGCCTGGAGGAGAAACATGGCTATGTCTGCCAGCGGAGCATAGGTAGGAGGGGGATGAAGGGACAGCCCTAGCTCTCTTGGCTGGGGATCTGCCACTGCCACCCTGGTGCCCCATGCTGTGGTGGGACTGAGCAGCTTGAAGTGATGAGTTTAGCTTGGGGAGAGTTGGGCAGGTGAGTCCCTCATCCCAGCCTTTTGTGGGACAGCCCCAAACCTGTGCACACTAGCCTGGCTCATTGTGTCCCATGGGGACATGTATCCTGGTGGACAGCTCCCAGGTGGGGATGGTGCTAGGGTGTCACTGTTTGTCATCCCTGGGGATGTCCTTCTGCCCTCCCCAGTTGCACCAAGATGTCGCCGGGTGCAACCAGCACAATACTGCCAGGGACAGCCTGGCCTGGGTAGGGATGGACAAGGGGGTGACCCACCTGAGATGCAGGAGTGTCCTCTGTGCTCTCTGACCATGTCTCTTTGTTCCTCCAGATCCATCCCTGAGCTCTGTGCAGGCACCGTTTCCCCCTTCTCCTACTGGCACCCTCTTTTACGACAACAGCACTTACCGCATCCTGCAAAAACCCCTCAGGTGGCACGAGGCACTGCTGCTCTGCGAGACCCTCAATGCCACCCTGGCCACCATCCCCAATCCCTACAGCCAGGCCTTCCTCACGCAGGCCATCAGCAGCCTGCAGGCTCCGCTCTGGATTGGGTTGGCCAATGATGAGGTGAGGGAAGAGCACAGGCACCTGGGGCATGGGTCCTCAGCGGGATCACAGCAACCCCCCAGGCATCTCCTCCGTGTGGTCTTCCAGGGGGGCCGGAGCTACTCATGGCTGACTGAGGAGAACCTCATCTACACCAATTGGCAGGATGGGGAACCTCAACAGATCACCGGCTGCTCCTACATGGACACAGATGGGAGCTGGCGCACAGCTGGCTGTGACACCAAACTGCAGGGGGGCATCTGCCAGCTCCAAACAGGTGCTTCCCCGGGGTCCTGGGGTAGTGCGGGTGGGGTGTGGCCAAGGGTTGGAGATGGCATCCCATCAGGGATCTTCTGGAGCATGTCCTTGTGGGTCTGGATGCCCCAGTGTACTGTGGGACCCCAACATCCTGTGCCCCACCACACCTTTAATGTACCATGTACTCCACAGGTCACCCCCGCACACACAAGTGGAGCTATAGTGGTAGCTGTCCCAAATCGCTGGAGGACTCATCCTGGATCCCCTTCCGGGACCACTGCTACACCTTCCACATGGAGATCACCCTTGGGCAGAAGGACGCCATGAGGAGGTGCCAGAAAGGTATGAGGTGGCTGGGGTGCTAAAGGAGGGTGATGTGTCCTTGGAAATGGAAGAGAGTGGGATCCCCAGGATGTTTGTAGGAGCAGCAGAGCCCCCTTGTCCCTGTGCCCATATTCAGCCTTGGTCAGCCATTGTCTCCTTGCTGTTCCATGTTAGGGTCCCCCAATCATTGTGTGGTTCACGGGTGGCTCCTCAACTTTATCCTCTTGGGCACTGTTGATGCCTAACTCAATCCTCTCAGTTCTGGGCTCCTCCATGACAGTTTTCCCTCTGCAGTTGGCGGCACAGTGTTGTCCATCCAGGATGAGATGGAGAACATCTTTGTGTGGGAGCATCTCCAGGCGTACGAGGGCTTTTCCAAGGGGGCCTGGCTGGGCATGACCTTCAACCCCAAAGGTACAAAGGAGGGAATGAGGCTTGAGATACTCCCCCAGGCACCTCCATGAATTCCCACCAAGTCTGTGGTAAGCAAAGGAAGCCCTTGGTGGTGGCACCAGTGAGGAGGGCTCATGTCACAGCGTGACTGGGCACACAGGTGTCTCAGGCCGTGCTGGACATACCATGTGTGTCCTCCTTTGCCTTGATGGGATAGGAAACACAAAGCCTTCTCCAAGGCACTGGAGCCTGCAGACTCAGGAAGGTGTGCTGTAGCCCCTGGTCCTCCCTATCACACCTCCCCACCCTAGAATCACAGAATCATGGCATTGTTTGTGTTGGAACAGACCTGAAAGCCCATCCAGTCCCACCCCCTGCCATGGGCAGGGCCACCTTCCACTAGACCAGGTTGCCCAGAGCCCTGTGACACCTCCTTCTACTTTCTGAACTGGGACAAAGGTAGGGTGTCCTCTTCAGCCTCCTCAAACCTAATTTTCCCATTTCCCAGGTGGCACCTTGGTTTGGCATGACAACACTGCCGTGAACTACTCCAACTGGGGCCAGCATGACACTGGGCCCAGCATGCTTAGCCAGAACAGCTGCTACTGGATCCAGAGCAGCAATGGCGTGTGGCGTCTAGGCTCCTGCACAAATGTAACCATGGGGGTCATTTGCAAGATCCCCCGAGGTAGGGCCCTCTCTGCTGCCCAAGGCTGCTGGGCAGGGTGCTGCATGGCAGAGCTGTCACACTGGCAGCACCAACCACATACTTTGCCTAATTCCAATGTAGGGGCTTGTATGGGTTGGTGTTGGGGTGTGCAGTTCCCCCTTGGGGTTGGTGATGGGCTGTGCATGTCTCAGTGATTGGGTCAGCTCCTTGGGGCAGGATGCTGCCACTGGGACAGTGGTGGAGCAGAGCCAGAGGACCACCCCAACTGTTTATCACCCATTGCCCATATGGTGTGGTATTGGGAGCAGTGGAGGGTATGGATCCAGTGGTGCTGGTGGTGGTTAGGTGGGAGGGTGTTGTGGCCGTGCACTCACCTGTCTGTGTTGCCATTGCAGTGGAGGAGAGCAGCTTTTCCAGGGCAGGTGAGTGGCACCATCAGCCTGGGCACAGTACTGGGACTGGAAACCAGAATGGAACCTGTTCCGCAGCCTAGCTTGTGTAAATAACCAAAGGAATGGGGTTTGCGGGAGGGGAATGTCATTCCCAAGTGACTTTGACCTTGACTTAGGACTCCTCAGCAGCAGGAGCCATCCTTCCATGAAGGTGTATGTCTGTCCAGCTGTTTGCCAAACTCTCCTTCCTGTGCCCACACTGCCTGGTCAGTCTGGGGGATGGCCAGCATGTCTGCTGGTAGGATCCCAAGGATCCATCCCAGGCAGCTCCTAAATACGCATACACCCCAGGAAGGACACAGGGAGTCTGCCTAGCCCCAGGAGCTCTGGCAAGGGCAAGATGTCCCCAGAACACCAAAGAAGGTTTGCAGAGTCACAGAATATGTTGAGCTGGACTCACAAGGATCATTGAGTCCAACTCTTTAAGTGAATGACCCACACAGGAATCAAATCCACAACCTTGGTGTTATTTGCATCATACTCAACCAACTGAGCTCTCTCATTCCGGTCCTGTCCTGCTCTGATCCACGCTGGGGGAAACAGACTCCCAGGGCAAGACTGCCAGAGCTCAGGAAGTGTTTGGTCAGCATTCTAGGCACAGGATGGGATTCTTGGCATGTCCTGTGCAGGTCCAGGAATTGGACGTGGTGGCCTTTGTGGATTCCTTCCAACTCAGGACATTCTATGATTAAATGACCCTGCCCAGAAATATGGGTCTGGCTGGAGCCCCACCAGCCACAGCCTCTCCGGTAGGCTGAGGAAGGAACTGGAGCCATCTGTCTGCCTCTCAACACAGCCTTTCCTCCCTGCAGCTCTGCCGGAGAACTCGACAGCCATCGCAGTGGTCGTGCTGTCGATGCTGGCGCTGTGCGCCGTTCTGGGGGTTGTCGTCTTCCTGTACAAGCGCCGACAGAGCGCCGAGCGTGGCGCCTTTGAGAGCGCTCGCTACAGTCGTACCACCTCCAACCCCAGTGAATCTGCTGAGAAGAACATCCTGGTATCGGACATGGAGATGAATGAGCAGCAAGACTAACAGCAGAGGGGACGCTGGGGATGGGGACCTGGGGAGGGGGGAGGACAGAGAGCATCACACACGCTATCCCCACAGCAGAAGGGGCAGGGTTGGCAGCAGGACTGGTGTGGCAGGGCAGGGAGAAGGGCTGGGGTCAGGACTGTGGTCCAAGCAGGTGGGCAAGAGGAGAGAGCCATGGTCCCTCCTGCCCTGTATGTCACTGCCATCACCTCTAGGCTTGTCCCCAGCTGCTGGGGTATTGCCTGCAGTAGCTGTGGAGGCAGTTTCAGGGCTATAAAGTTTTGAGGGAAGTTGCTGCACAAGTTTGAGAGCTTTCCAGTGGCATGAACAGGAAGCCTTTGGAGATGGAAAGCACAGGCATTCAGGGCCCTGCAGCCGGCTCTTTTCCCCCTGGAACCAAGCTGGTGTCTTGGAAGACATCCTCCCAGGCAAGACATCTCCAAAGCCAATCTACCTCCCCTCTGTGGGCAGCAGCAAGGGTCCTGCCAGCTCCCAGCCCCACCACTGTGCTGCTCCTTCCCCCTCTTCAGCTTCATCCCCCACATCCGGCAGAAAGCAGCAGAGACACTGTTGCATTGTAGACCCCCCCAGGATCTGCGATGGAATCCCCCAGTCCTCCCTGGCACATTCGATGGGCTGTGTCCAGCCCCAGTGAAGCTGTGGCAGCTTCCCTGTTCTGTAAGCCAGAGCTTGTCCCATTTTCTTCGGTGTGTGTGTCCCCCAAATAACTGCACAAGAGAGCACCACAGCAAACTCCTGGCCCAGCCCCTCTGGTGGGAGCACCCTCAGCACCCTATACCCCGCAGGAGGAGTTGGGTGCTGAGGCAGGAAATACTGCCAGAGATTTGGGGCCGCCCTCTGTGCCTTGCCAGGCAGGGATCGTGTGGGGCTGGGGTCACTTGCCACTTGTGCCTTGTTGGGCCCAGAAGGCTGAGGATCAGAGCTGTAGGGTGGGGAGGATTTGGAAGTTCTGGTGGCTGTTTTGAAGTTGGTGATTTGTTGGATTTTAAAGGAAATGATAGTAGCTTTTTTTGCTATACTGTACTGAGTGTGTGCTGAATATATACGTTTTTTCACACAGCTGGCTGGGGTGTGTGTGGTTGCCTATTTCCCATGTAGGGTGTAGTAGAGGAGGAGGTGGAGTTGAAGGAGGAAGGCACCGTGTGACTAATCCCCTGCCTGGCTTTTGAGCTGTGCAGGAAGGAGTGGAGGTGCCCGGGGCTGAGCCATACTCCATTAGCTGCATGCAACAGCATTGCTGGGATGAAGGATGCCTGGAGACAGCAAGAGTTGTTAGGTCCCCAACAAGGATTTCCTGCTAAGAATGGGATCCAAAAAGCCCCTTGAACCTCTGAAGTGGGGTGACACAGCCCTACAGGAGATGTTGCCTTTAGCCCTCTGCCTCTGAAGGTCAAGTTGGGGTTGGTCTTGCTGCAAGAACAGGAACAAGCAAATTTTTGTAAGTCTCCTTTTTGACACCTGTGTGGATTTTAAAATCTGTTGATTTCACTTAAGCTGGACATTAAGTGTTTAAGAAACTGTTTGGGGGGGGATGGGGGAACCAGGTACTGCTGGGTTTTTGTTTACTTTTTGGCAACCTCCAAAAGCTGCCATGACATTTCAGGGTGAGGAAGAATCTGGAGCACATGGACCTGCCCTGGCTCTACTTCTCGCTCTCAGCTTTCTCTGCCTTTATTTCCTGAGGTCCTTTCTGGTTTGGAGCAGTTGATTCTGCCCATGGGCCCGTGCCTTCCTGATGTAGGAGCTAAATCCTGAAAAGCCAAGCATGAATCCCTTCTCATCCCCAGCAGCTGGAATTTGTGCTGCAGGCATGCTTGGAATAATATGCTGAGCTGAAAGCTGTGCTGCTGATGGGGATGGAGGTCTAGGATTAACTCCTTCTGGAAAGGCAGAGGAAGTCCTAACAAATAAAGATTGAGGTTAGGATTGGTGGGCAGGTGTGAGGGAGGAGCAGTGCTGGGCGTGCAGCTGGGCAGGGTTGGGGCTCCTTTGAAGTGATGAGACCCTGGGCAGTGGAAGCAGGGTGACATGGCGCCTTGTGGGTGGGATGGTGGGGAGTAGTAAGTGTTGGATGAAATTCTGTGCCACAGAGTGGCTGAGGAGGAGCTCCCACAGCCATGCAGAAGGTGTTTTAATTTGGCTCTCACCCGGCCCAACCAGGAAGATCTTGCTTAAGAGAGTTTTCCTTTTTCTTTTTTTCTGGGTTACTTTGTATTTTTTCCTTCTCAATCTGTGCAGTCTAGGAGAAATGTTTTCTGAGAAGAATTTTGTGAACTGTTGGCAGTGATCAGGACTACGGAGAAACACATACATGGTTATGTGGTAACTCCTATCACCATTAGATAATGTGAAGAATTGCTTAACAGGACCCTGTCAATTATATATATATATATATATATATATATATATATATATATATTTGCGCTTTTTTAACTCTGTGATTTGTAAGACCCTTTTAGAATCTTGGAAATAAAGTTTCCTTCTCCACTTCTTTTTTCCTTTTATTTTTTCCCCCTTTTAATTGGGAAAAGCAAAACTTGTCTTTCCCTATGTCCACAACAAGTAATGAATATAAAGCTGAAATGACACCTGTCTGCAGCAGAGGAGGTTCCAAGGTGCCCAAGTGAGGGGGATGTTGTATTGAATCCTTGTGTGTTTTGTTTGCATGTGCCATGGATATGATGCATCTGCTCCACTGGTTGTTTGAAAGTGTTGGCTGGAGCACTCCTACACACCAGACTTCCCCTACTTGCACTTGTCACTCGGTGCTGTTTCCTCACCTCCCCTCTTCTTACCCATCCCTTCAGTAGCCTGGGGCTGTCCACACCCACCACTCCCTTCCCAGGGGTCAGAACCAGCACTGGCCCTGCTTGCCCCACTGTGCTGGGGAGAGATGCAGTCTCATAATCACAGAATCATGGAATTGTTTAGGTTAGGAAAGTCCTCTAAACTCATCAAGTTCAACCGATCTCCCAGTACTGTCAAGCTCGCCACTAATATGTCCCCAGTTGCCTAACCCACACAGCTTTTCAATTTCAATGTGGTTTCATTTGGGTTTACTGGGGGCCATTTGGTTTTGTCTTTGATTGGGTGAAGAGCACAGGGCAGGCACCTGGAGCAGAAACTCTCAGAATGCTTTGAAGGAAGAAATTTTTTTCCTCTTCTATTGTTTTTCACCCAAGAGGCAAGGGGATCGCAGGGAGGGCTGCTCCATTTAATTGCAAGCAGCAGTGGAAATAACACAGACCGACACTGCACTGCAGCAGGGAAAAGAAGACTAGAGTCACCTTCCTTTTGGAGCTTAAAGCTTCCCAGGGTGACCTGACCTGAATTCAGGTATGTGTTTTCTCTTCAAAGGAAGGTCAGCAAAGCTAGTACTACTGATGTGAAACAGTGAAGATCAGAATGTGTTTTACTTATTTATATTTTAATCTAAAAAAAGTGGCTTTTGGGGAAAAGCACAGTTTGTAGTAACCAGAGGCCCTTTCTCACGGGCATGAAGAATATCCTCCTTTTATCAACTCTTCTAAACTTGAATTTAGCATGTTCATTTTGTAAGACGCATTAGAAAATTCCATGAGATCTGCTTCAGAATTCATTCATCTGGACAAGGGTACAAAATAGCCACATTATTTTAATCCCCTTTAATTTCCCTGCTGAATACCAAGGTATCAGATTGAGGGAAGGCAGCACCTCCAAGGCAGGCAGCTAGGACATTCTAAATTAGTTCCTGGCAGGTGAGCTGCCCACAGATGAGCCCTGGATCACGGGCTAGTGTGAGGGTGTGCAAGGAGAATGTCCCTTTTATTTTCAGAAGCAGTTTATAGCACATGTAAATGCAGAACACTACACCCAGACCCCACGCTGGGCTTGATAAACCTGAGTCAGCCCTGGGTGTTGGTAAAGCCTGAGTCTCCCATTGTGTCAGCTCTGGTGCATTCACTGGACGCTGGCAGATCTAAACTGAGTCAGGCGAACAGTGATCCAAAGTTCCCTGTTTTGAATAAAATATTAGACTGGGGCAGCTTGGTGAGCTGCAGTGTCTACATTGCACCTGATCGCAGGTGCTCAGAATTCTGCCCTCAGAGACTAAATCCATCAATTTGGTTGGTAAAAGCAGACCTCAGCTGCTTAGGACTTACTCATCATCTGCACTGAATACTTGTAGCCATGCACTGGGATGGCCCCAATATCCACATTGTGTGGGAAACACTCTAATACATTTGGGAGTCCTACAGCACAGGCAGTGCAGAATCCACCATGCCACACTCAGCTCTGCTAAAGGCATGTAGCGGGTTTGTCTACAAGCTGTAGCTAGCAGAGCCTAGAGAGGGTGAGGAGTCTGTTCGGCTAAGCTGCTCTTTGCCTTTTGGATCCAATACAGTGGTGCTTGTGAAGGTCACAATTCAGTAATAAATGTTCAGGAATGCAAATTTTTTGAGGGGCTGCAGCACAACAGATGTCAGGGTGATGCACCTGGGCTGTGACCAGTGGCCACTGCCTTTTTGAATCAAATTGAATTTGGAAGCTGTTTTCATTTCATCCCGTGGTAAAAGCCACTACTCTGAAAACAACCAGTTTGTGCAAAACGAGTTACCACAAGACCTTTGTTTCCTTCTTCCCAGAAGGCAGGTATATGCCTGACTCAGAAGGTATTGATCTCTGTGGTATAAAGGAGGAATCCAGTGTTCTATGAATGCGGTGTCTGCTCAGTAAGTAATTTTGTTCAGGAATAATCAAATATGCTTGGTACTTCTCACTTGGGATGGTTACCAGTCAAATTATCATGTAGAGTTCATGCTTAATTGTTACCTTCTAATTCATGCAGTCAATATACAGTTTGTAAGGCCCAATGTGAACACCAGTGAGCACAGTCCCACATATGAATCAGCTTTCCAGTGATGGACAATAACCAGCATCATAGGGGATATTAAGTCCCTTAAACTTTACAAAATTATAGCATCTCATCACAGACTAAAAAGAATTTTTATGTATTAGGCAATACATTTCAAGTTCATGTAATTGAGAAAATGTGTAATTCAGGCAAGAATTCAGAAAGTTCATGTACATACTCAAGCCTTAAAAAGAAGCTTAAAAGAATTTTTATAGCAAATTTGTACTGATCAATTCTTTTGCTGAGGTGCAAAGGCTCCAGGCTTCTTATTGTACAGTGCAGTGAAGCCTTCAGGCTCTTTCCTAGCTTCACTTTCACACAACAGCTGTATTTTCTAGTTGCTTTCCAGGGATTCAACTCTGTGTGTCAGCATTCAAATCAAGATCTGAGCAACTGTTTTCCTTCTGCCTACATTCTCCCTCATAAAACAAAGGAAAATCCTCACTCTGTTGAGGCCATGGTAGTTGTTAGAGAATATTAAATATAAGAAATTTCCTGAAAGATCATCCCACTCCAGCTGAGAGAAAGCACTCTATGTGTTGTTCACAGATGTAAAAGTGTGCTCTGCTCTCCTTGGCTGGAAGCTGTGGACAGGATCACATCACTTTATAAGCTCAAGTTTTAATCAGAAGAAACCTCAGAAGCAAAGAACGTCAATGTTAAATGTGACTCCAGATGCACATCAGGGGACCACAGGCATTTCCACAGCTTGTGATTACCTCAGGATGTAATCCAAAGCTTTATTCCATGAAGGGAATCCAGAGGCAAGAAAGGGGGAGCGCATGGAGGGAGAGGGGTTTTTATCGCCTTTCGGGTCGGGGTCAGGTTACCTGGCCAATGGCCATAGGTCAGACTCAAAGGGGCAGGTAACTCAGGCCAGGTTACAGTTTCTGCAGGAGGGGTTTTGGGGGGAGAGCATTCGTAAAAGGGATACAACATCTCACCCTTTTTTGTTTAAGAAAGTTAAAGGAAAAACATTGGGTTACACATGGAGTGAGGATAACAAGAAATGGGGAAAACAAACATTTTTAAAACATGTTAAAAGTCTCTGTTTCTGTCGGCTGGAGTCCACACTTAGGAAGGTTCTTCTTCCATCTGACGGCGTCTTCTCTTGGAGGCAGTGGCTACTTGCCTTTCATCTCCTTCTGCAGGAGCTGGGTTTTTGGGGACGAAAGGTTTGACCCACTTCTGAGGTATCCATCGAGGACCTGAGGGAGTAGCTACACACGCATAACCATGACCCCAGGTCACGAGCTCATAGGGACCCTTGGTTTCCCAAGTTTCTGGGTCCCTAAGCAAGACCGGTGGACACTGAGAAAGTTTGAACTGATTACCACTGTTAAAATGACGAGTTACAGGTGGATTCATGTTTTCAAAAGAACAGTTTAGGAAATTGATGATAAACATGGCTTTGCAGAGCTTCTGTTGTGGAGGCATCCACACAGTTGTGCTGCTCTGTTTAGCCAAAACCTGTTTGAGCATCTGATGTGCTTGTTCAATCACAGCTTGGCCTGTGGGGGAGTGGGGGATGCCAGTTTTATGCTCCACTCCCCACTGCTGGACAAATTCTTGGAACTCCTTGGAAGTGTATGCTGGGCCATTATCAGTTTTGATTTCTTTTGGGATCCCTAGCACTGAGAAAGCTTGCACTAGGTGTTGTTTAGCATGCACAGCTTTCTCTCCTGCGTGAGCAGAGGCATATACTGCACCTGAATGTGTGTCAATACTTACATGAACATATTTGAGGCAACCAAAACTAGGAATGTGTGTGATATCTGTCTGCCACACTTCACAACTGCCAAGGCCTCAGGGATTAGTTCCTATACCCATTGATGGCATGGCCTGGAACTGGCAGTTGGGACAGGTGGCCACAATAGCTTGAGCCTGACTCCGTGTTAGCTGGAACTGACGGATCAGACCTGGCACATTTTGATGATATTGTTGATGGCTCAGTTTTGCCTGTTGGAAGATGTCACGGAGGCATGCTTTTTCAACCGGTGCAGCAAGGGAGTCTGCTCGATGATTCCCCTCTGCAATTTCACCAGGAAGGTCCGTGTGTGATCGTACATGCATCCCAAAGAATGGATGTTCTTGATGAGAAACCAAATAAATCAGCTTTGAGAGCAATCTGAAGAGATGCTCATTCTCAGTTTCTCTGAGCACAGCCTGCTCTGCTCTGGACACTATTCCAGCTACATATGCCAAGTCAGTTACCAAATTAAATGGTTCTGAGAACTTCTCAAAGGCTCTTACCACAGCTGCTCGTTCAGCTACCCAGGGAGACCCTTATACAAACTCCACATCAGCTTCCCAATGCTGAGTTTTCAGGTTTCTCCAAGTCATCACCAACTTGTGTGAAGCCCCAGATGCGTCCGTGAACACTGTGAGAGCTTTGAGTGGTCTCCGACTCCTTTTCTCACAAGGAATGAGGTGGAATTCCTCATTAAACAGCTTGTGGGATGGGGCATGGACTGATATTTGTCCCCTGTAGCTGTCCAGAGATAGTTGGAGATTGGCATTGCCCTGGAGCAAATGCTCAAACATCTCTTTGGTCAGTCTCTTTGGAGTTTCTTCCCTCCTCTGAGAGCTTGACCGGAAGGTGAATGCATGTAAAATCACAACCAGCCAGTTCACACAGCCTCATCCTGGCTTTCTGAATCAATTGAGCTATTAACTCTTGTGGCTCAGTGATGGTCTTGGATCTTTGGTGAGAGAGGAAGACCCACTCTATGATTAAGAGTGAATCTCTCTGCCCCTTGATCCACTGGTAAATCAGACCATGCAGGTGTGGCAGTTTTCCTAGCACAATGAAATGGAAAGGTAGGCTTGGTTCATACCTGTAAGCCTGCCTTTCTGAGAAGGCTTTCTGTACCTTTTGGATTGCTGTCTTTGCCTCTGCGGTCAGTTCCCTGGGAAAGCCCAGCTCTCTCTCCCCTTTCAATAATTTGAAAAGAGGGTCTAGATCCTCATTTGTGAGGCCTAGCCAGGGTCTTACCCAATTCAATGATCCACACAGGGAGTGGAGATCTGCTAGGGTCTTAGGATTACAATTGATTTCCAATTTCTGAGGAACAACGGTCCTCTCTGAAATTTGTAAGCCCAGATACTTCCAAGGTGGCATCCTTTGAACTTTGTCTTCCTGTAATTGAAATCCAGCAGAGGTTAAAACTTTAACCACTAGGTCAAGCGTGTGTTGGAGTATAGTGTCATTGGGGGCACACACTAGCACATCATCCATATAGTGGAGGATGATGGCATCGTGTCTCTCGGCACATACAGGTGACAGTAATGATGCTATGTACTGTTGGCATATGAATGGCGAGGCTTTCATACCCTGAGGCAGCACCTTCCAGTGATACCTCTTCATGGGGGCCTGGCGATTTAGGGTGGGAACTGAAAATGCAAACCTTATGGCATCTCCTGGGTGCAGAGGAATTTGGAAGAAGCAATCTTTGATATCTAGTACAGCCAATTTCCAGCCTCGAGGGAGCATAGTTGGAGAGGGCATCCCTGGCTGGAGTGGTCCCATATCTTCTATGACTTTGTTTATTTCCCTTAGATCATGTAAGAGTCTCCATTTGTCCTTTCCCGGTTTCTTTATTACAAAGACTGGGAAATTCCAAGGGCTTGTTGTTTCTTCTAGGTGGCCTTGAGCCACTTGCTCCTGTACAAGCTTTTCAAGCGCCTCGAGCCTCTCTTTGCTCAAAGGCCACTGTGCAACCCACTTTGGGGTGTCATTTAACCATGTTAGTTTGTGGATAGGGCGCACCACAGTGGCTACTTCTAAAAATCCTGGGGTGTTTTAGGAATAATCAATTGGACACCCCACTGGGACATCGTGTCTCGGCCCCACAAGGGGGCTTTGTAATTTGCAATGAATGGACGGACACTTGCTATTTTTCCATCCGGTCCTTCAATTTGCACAATATTTTTTGAGATTTTAGCCAATGTGATTCCTCCTATGCCCTGAAGTTTGCCTGCCACAGGTTGCAGTTCCCAGTTCGATGACCAGTTGCTCTCTGGTAAAATTGTGATGTCTGCGCCTGTATCTAAAACTCCCTCCACATGGAGGCGATCTGACCCATTTGCTATGTTGCACGCCAGGGAAGGTTTGTCCTCTCTCACCACTTCTGCCCAGTAGATTTCCGGTGATTTTCCATCTGCTGCTATCTCTGCCGGAACAGGAATGGCTTGGGCAAGGATTTGCCCCTCTGCTAGGTAGAAAGGTGGGTGCTTACAGCGTGCCAACAGCATGAGGTTTGTTATTTGTCCCTTAATGGTCATGGGAACTACCTCAATTTGATCTGGTGTGTGTGCCATATCCCCGATGACAAAATACTCACTGTCGGTTTCCCAGTTGGTCAACTGGTCCTGAGGGAAGTTTGACAGATCCACTGTGATTATTGTCCAATCTGTAGATCTGAAATGAAAACCTTTGGCAGTCATGAGCCTATGTTGGTCCCGTGGCTGCCAAACCTTGTTAATTGAACATTTGACAGTTTCGGTTTTTTCCTCCCCCACCCCTTCCCCCTTATCTGTTAAGACAGAGATATTACCTGGTGGGGGACCCCGTCTATTTGTGTTTTTGCACTTGACACTATTAATGACGGGGGCGTGCTGGGAAATTAGTTTTTTTGTTTGTTGGATTTCTGTTTCTAACTTGGACTCTGGTTCTTGTTCTGGGAGCAGGCCTTTGCAAAATGTCCAGGCTATTTACAGAGGTGGCATATGATGTGCTGCAGACAATCTCGTGACGTTGGTTGCTGCATTGGTTCAGGTCGCACCGGTGCTGCAGCCTTGGGATGAGGCAGTCCTGGATCAGGTGCGCTGAACAGCTCTGCTTTCCTGCAACACGCTTCAATCATGTGAGCAAGGGTTGGCGATGGCTCCAGAGGAAGGCTAAGGATCACCCTGCAACAGGTCTCATTAGCATTCCTCAGAGCCAGTTCTCTAATGGGTTCGGTCTGGATAGACGGTTGCTGGACTTGCCTTTCCACCTGTATTCTTAAACGATCTACGAATTGCAAAAAACTTTCAGAAGGGGATTGTTTGATATTTGTGTAACTGCCTTGAATGTCTGTGGTGGGTAGCTGATGAAAGGATTTTTCTGCAGCAGTAGAAATTTTGTATAATATTTGCTGTGATAGTAATTGGGTTTGCTTTTCAGGACAGAGCAATTCACCTTCACCACATAAGTGATCCAATGTGATATCATTATTGTCATTATCTTTAGCTGTATCAGGTGTTAGGTGAATGTCCTGTAATACTGTTTTTAAACTTTTTTTCCAAATGCTTTCCCATAATTCATATTCCGATGGTGTTAATAAACATCTGAATAAGTCTTTAATATCAGAAGGTACCAATTCATTTGAACTGTATGTGGCAGTTATCATGTTTTTAAAAATTTGGCTATATCTGCCAAATTCTTTTTGTATTTTGCAGAGTTCCTTTTTATCCTGGTAAGAGAATGGTTTGTATTCTTTTCTACCATTCTTCTTGCCAACATATACTACAGGTGCCACCATAGGTATGTTTTCATCAAAGTCAGTTTCAGTTTCTGGAAAGTGTGTTGTGTGAAAGGCAGAAGATATGGTACTACTGTGTGTGTGTCTATGTGGCTGCATCTCAGGTTGAGATATAAACTGCTCCTGGTTTGCAGCTGTGAGCAGATC
>JAGMWU010000033.1:1380205-1407257 GCA_018697195.1 Certhia americana
GGCAGGGGGGAGGCGCGGGGTCTCTCTGAGCTGTGCCGCCGCGCGGTGCTCGCGCTGCCCCCACGCCCCGTGCCAGGGCCGCCCGCGCCGAAACCGGCATCGGGGCAAAGCCCAAGCACCCATGCCGGGCTTTCGCAATCCCCGCCGAACGTGGCTGCACCGCCCGCACCGCCCTGTCCGCTTTCCCCCCCCACCGCTGCTTCGGGATCCAAGCTGGAGGGGGGCGTGCCATAGTAACAGGGGGGAAGGGTGGGGGGGGGGGGGGGGGGGGGGGGGGGATGGGATGGGGGCGGGGTTAAGGGGGAGGGGGTGTGGGCGAGGGGCTGGGCTTTGAGGGACGGACAGGTTGGAATGGAGAGAGTCCGCCACGTGCTCGGCTCCATCTTTGTCATGCCATGCGGAATACAAAGGAGGCTGAGATGTTTCTAAGCTGGAAATAGAAAGCTGCGGAGGTATAAAGGGGTTACTTAAAGTGGATTTCTTGGACTGGCTGTTGCATCTGGATTCCAATAGGTGCTTGCGTGCCCTGAGAAAAATTGGGATGAATTTCGGAACTATTTTGTCACCATTTTCAGCTTTTTCTGTTAATATTAGGCCAATATGATCCCAAAATGCGACAGAAGTGCCATTCTCCCAGTTAGTATTCAGGTATTCTTTAGCTGACCACGAGGTGAAGTGTTTTAGTAGCTTGTTAGAGATTTTAAGATCTTTTAAAAGTGGCTTAAGTTGCTTTAATAAACTCTTTTGTGGACACGAAGGTGTTACTCCCATGTTAGGTTACAATGTGTCCAATTCTCTAAACTTCTGAGCAGAATATAACAAAGAAACAGGACCATCCCTTTTTCCCCGCTTTCACCAGAGACCCGGGAGGGGACGGGGGGGGGGGTGGAACAGAGCAGGGGACAAACGGTTCAGTGCCGATTCCCCAGCCCTAGGCTGTTGGGGGAGCTTACTACGGGGTCCCCCCAGAGCTTGCAACACACCCAAAATGTAGTGTCCCTGGCCCACAGGCGCCAGTGCCTTCAGGGAAATACACGAAAAGAAAAAAGATTTCTGTTTACTGGCTACAGAAGTTACCCTATCAAAACTGACCTGTATAGCTACAGGCTACCGGCTCAGCCTCCTCACCCCCAGCTGTGCAAAAAACAGCTGAATCAGTGAGAGAGGTAATTGAACAGTCCGATAAGCTACCAAGACCTCCTGAAGAGGCTCCAGCTTATTACTTAGGTTTAACTACCACGTTGGGACGCCAATTGAAAATTCCCCTGTTCCTCCACGCCCCCCCACAAGCTGCCAGCTCAGATTTAGGGGGAGTCTTGGAAGGAGGGAAACTACAGGATAGGGTAGAGAGTTACAAAAGAGGCCCTTACCTCAGGATGTAATCCAAAGCTTTATTCCATGAAGGGAATCTGGAGGCAAGAAAGGGGGAGCGCATGGAGGGAGAGGGGTTTTTATCACCTTTTGGGTCGGGGTCAGGTTACCTGGCCAATGGCCATAGGTCAGACTCATAGGGGCAGGTAACCCAGGCCAGGTTACAGTTTCTGGGGGAGGGGTTTTGAGGGGAGAGCATTTGTAAAAGGGATACAACATTCATTCTCATTTTTCTCTTCACTGCATGGACAACAGATTGTAATACAACCGGGAAGGTGAAGGAAAGTATCTGGTTTGGCCAAAGAAGGGAAATTCACACTCTGGAGAACATTATTATGTTACGGTAATAAATTATTTACTATAAAGAAAGATTTCTTACCCTTGTATTTGCATTTTATTTCAACCTTTTAAAGAAAATACAACCCCTTCTATCAGCTGAGGGACAGGAGTCCCTGTTCTGTAACACAATTCAGTGTTAAAGTGTTATGTTAAGAACAGGGAGTTAATCTCTTTTCAGCCAATAATCATTGTCCACAAAACTTAGATAGATATGAAGTTTACTTTGCCTAAATAGCCATTAAAATCAGAATTGGGACAAAGAAAAATACCTCTGTAATGGAAAATAGATAAAATACCTGTGCAATGGATAGTTTAACTCCAAGTTCAAAGTGAAGGTTGTGAGTTGGAACTTTGGAGGCAGCAGATTAACAATTACAAGGCAAAAGAGCTAATGTAAACTGTGTTGCACTCAGACATGAGAAGTGAAGAATCCCTGATTCACTAGGTGATAGAAGTATCAATAAAAAAAATAAGTTCAAGCAAGTTTCATAACTACATTTGAATTTTTACCTTTGCTTATTGATTCCATTAAAAACCCTCTTGTTCACAGATGTTACAGTAATGGTAATGAGTAATGGTCACATTCAGGAGAAGCTGTGAGGCAAAACAGAGTTTAAAGGGAGGGAAAGGAGGCACAGACTGAAAGAGTTTGTTGAACAAAGACTGCTGAAAACATATTTTTTTAATCAGTAATACCAGCACCTCTTTGTTCTGGTTTAGCTCTAATTGGACAATTTTGTAATATTGACACCTGATTAGACCAATGAAAAGAGTGGGTACTCCTTTTGTAAATACACATCTTAAGACAAAAAAACCCCTGGGAATAGCTCTCTTCGTTTCTGGCCTTGGAGGTGGTGGCAGGGCTAGCCCCCGCAGGCCAGCCTGTCGCTATATGACACGAGATAAATCACATGCAGACACCTCTCCTCGAGCAAGGGCAGAAGAAAGAGGAAGTCTATTGTAAGACTCCAATTTATATATGTTACAGAAGTTGTTCACCATTGGTCTGGCAGGTAACTTACTCTCAAGACCGCACTGGTCAAACCAAAGGTCCATCAATCCTCGCTTCCTCTATTAAGGAATGTAAACAATTATTGTTTACAGAGACGTGTGTGTGGAATTCGAAAACATCAGAAGGCTAGAAAGAAACATGCAAAAGCAGGGGCAACACCAGCCGAAATTTTTCTGTCTCTAAAAGGGTGGTGAGTGGGCTGCTGAACCCCTCACTGAGGAGCTGTCGGGCCCCTCACCGGGGAGCCTATGAGGACCTATCCTGGCGGATGGCTGGGGCTCTTTACCAGCAGAGACAAGCTCTGTCTTAACAGAGCCTGCCAGACTGTGCCAGACAGAGACTGTGATAGCACCAGGAGCAACTTAAGAGAGAGTGGCCCGGGGCCAGGGGCTGCCCTGCAGCCGCCGCCATTGCAGACCGGGAGCAGCCACGTGGCCGGGATCGGAGGGTCCGGGCGATCTCACATGGACACCTCGGCATGGCTGGCAATGAACTTTCTGTGCTCAGCAGCTTTAAGCCAACTTTACTACAGACAGAAGGATAAAAACGTCGGTGGCAGCTTTTCCTGTTTTCAGCACTCCAGCAGAGTTGGGCTGATACAACTCGCACGGTGCCGGCAGAAACCCTCTGGCCAGCAGAGAGAGGCATGGCGAGCCATGTTCCCAATGCAGAGCTTGGACCAGATCTACCTTTCGGCGTTACAAGATTTTACAAAAACTGTTTCAATTAATGGAAAGCTTGAGAACAAATGATTTTACAAATATAATTTCTCTCCTGAATTAAGAAAAGGGAAAAAAAGTGAATGCATAGAAACAGTAACATGGGACTCTGAGATCAGTAAAGAAAGAGTTAATTCTAGATAGAAGGGATTGAAGAGATGTTTTAAGCTTGGCTTAAAACCCTGTAAAGCTATGGTAAAGATATAATTGACTTTGGTTTTGTTTCCTTGTAACTCATAGAGATGCACTGGGGGGATGTAGCATTCTAGTACAGCTGTGAGCCAAGGCACCAATAGCTGAAGCAGATGGATGTTGCTGTTGATCTGGTGAGAAACTTAAACATAAAGAAATGAGAAACATTGCCCTAGAGATAGAAGTAGAAGACCTCTAGTCCCAGAGGTGGGCAAAGAGAACTTCTGCTCTAATGGGCAAAGAGAACTTCTGCCCTATACTAGAACAGCTCATCCTTAAAACAGCACCCCAATAAATTGAAATGGCCCATAAAAGCAGCTGTAAGAAAACTTCAAAACATGGGAAGGACCTTCACAATGCAAACAGGTTTTTTTTCTTACATCCCGGGTAGCAGATTTGTTTTGTGACATTAAAATCACGAGAAAACTATTTTTCTCGTAAAAAAGTCTCCATAGAATGACAAGAAAAACTCTTCTCCCTAAGTGAACTGAAGGAAACTGTTTCAGAGGTAGTAAACTGACTAAAAGTCCCAAGTTTTGTCTCTACATTGTCAGTAGAAAAGAAAAGTGTGAGGAGAGAAAAAAAGGGTGTCCTGAAGGTTTTATTCTGATTTTCTTATTATGTTCCTTTTAATTCTGTTAATAAAGTTTTCTTTATACCCTTTCAAGTTTAAACATGCTTTACTTTTCTCCTAATCCTATCTCACAGCAAAAAAATAAACCTACCACATTAATTAGTGTGTTGGCTGGAAATTCTCAAATTGACAAACCTAAAACCACTATACATAATTTATGTTTCTGTCCAGTTTCAAACTGAAATTGAGACACTCTTTAAAATTCCTGTCTGGAAGGCAAGGTAAAAAAAAAAAAAAAAAAAAATGTGGATACATTTTAACAACTGTCTAGACCTTACTATGTGTGTTACTAGGAGTCCCAACATCCTTCTGAACTCAGCAGGGATTGGCACCTAAAAATCTAATTGCTTCATGTAGTTGTAGGTCTCAAACCCTAAGAGAAGAAACAACCCAGGAAGTTTCCTCAAAGGATGAGGCTTCAGCTGGTCTTTGTTCAGACACTGAACCTTATGTGGAACACAGCTAGCAGCTCCTCCTCTGTTTGATGTAGCCCTGATCCTTGACATCACAGCTGTATGAGTAAATGCTCAATGCTCTAACCCACAGAATCCAAAACGATCTTGCAAGTAAAAGCAGAGCATTTTCTTACAGAAAATGTGAATTACAAATTTTCTTAGTTTGTCATTGCACCTTAAAAAGTAATCCAGATCCTTGCTCTAGTTTGCATATGTCAATGCCTCACTGTTAGCAATGCTCTGGTACACAGGCTGGATATGTAGAATTTCCTGACCAGCTCAAAGGAAAAAAAAGACAGTGACTTTGCTAGAATTAGATGAGAACAAAAACCTTATAAAATGAAAAAGTCTGTAAGGCAATACCAGCATTCTTTCTAGATGTTCCAGAAAAAGCTCATAAGTGCTGGTACAATTTCACATCTTATTGAAATAATAATCAGGGGATGAATAATCAGGGGATGGCCAGCACATAAAACACATAACCAATTGAATTTTACTGCAGCAAACGTCTAAAGAATTAAAGGACTAAAGCCCAACAGACAGAATCTGTATGCTGTGGGGGGTTTTCTTTTTTCTTGTCATTGTTTTTGTTTTTGGGGTGTACGTCAGTTAAATATCTTTACTTCATACTTGATATCACATAAATTTTCCTAATTTCTGAAACTTGCCTTTCTGAAAATTTCCTGAATATTTTCCTCCCTCTTTTTGATGTCTATTGTGTTTCATTTATATCTAACTGCCCTCTTGACAATTCATGAGATAGTTCATATTTAATGGGAAAATTAAATAAGAATTCTGTAAAAAATTAAGGTTTTTTTGAGTTCTAAGCTCCAAAGCTGACTTTCATTTTCCTCTGCTTCAGACTGTCTTGAGCATCTGGAGAAAGGCAGCCAAGATTAATAAAGGTTTCCCATTTTAACACTTGATTAGATGTACAATTTAATATAGCTAGAAAATGCAAAGAGAGTGCTTTGTAAGAAAATAAAGTATGGAGATGCTTAAAAAATGGGACAAGTGCAGAAATAATTAAGATACAGTAAAGGTTTGGATTCTTTCTTTGGATACTTTCAATATCAAAATGACTTGTAAACAGATGCGACTGGTTTGCCATTAAATTTTACCCATCTATTACTATTCATTTAAGCATCTGGTACAAAGACAAATCTAAAGTTGTAAATTTTTATGATTTTTTTTTTTTTAAGTTGTCGGCTTTTGGAATTAACTTTATACATGGGGAAAGATTACCAGAATCCTCAGATATTTTTACAGACTTAATAATGATTTAATAATGTGCTAATAACACGCAAACTTCGGAGTACAACTGAACTTAAACTTGGAGTAAAAAATAGAACGTGTTTTTCTGATATTCATGTGGGAGAGAATGTGGCATCTGCAGTTGGTGTTGATCATTTCCAAGTCCAATTTGAACTGAGACTGTACATGAACATGACATTTGCTGGTACAACCTGTGTGGTCATTCCAGCTCAAGGTCTTTTGCCCCTTCCATAGGATGACACCTGGAGTGTGGGGAAATCCTCCCTTTGGGCTTTGACTGATGGGAGTGGGGTGGACAGGGCTTTTTTCAAAACCCAAAGATCTCCTAAAACTGAAAGCTCCTGCTTTCACTCTCTGTTCCCTGTCAAAGCTGTAGAAACACAGACCTGCATGAGTGAAACATAAAATGATGTAAACAGCTCAGCAGCAGAAGAAAACTTTTATTAAAACACAACCAAACTCTCATTAATTGTCCATCATGGATGTAGCAGTTCCACCACTGTGCTACTTTGGGATGGTGCCTCTGCTCCTTTATTTTTCCTGTGATTATCTATTTGCATGGAGTGGACTGACTCAGGTATCAAAAAGCAAATGAACTTCACAACTGAATGTAAATGATTCTGTATGAAAATATTTGAATGATTAACTGACAAAAGATTGTGAAAATCCACCCTACCATGGCTCTGTGTTTTAATTTAGTATTATCTCTGAAGTGCTTGCTTGAAAGTGGTTTCTCTTTCATTCTGCCTGTTGTGGACAGGCTCCTCAGGAGAGTTTTCAGGCCATCTGTAACTTCTGGCTGCAACATTGCATCATTTGACACTAAAGCTGTCACTTCAATTCTTGATTCTTTTAGGAAAACTATGGCAAATCAATATATTTGGCATTTTGTACTGTTTCTCCTGCTTGTAGTAAATGTACCACATGTATGAACTGTGCTTGTTTTACAGGAGAGGGAGTTGGACTGATTTAGAGCACATTTGACCATATAATACTGGGGTATTAACTACTAATTGAAGATGCTCAGAAACCAGACTCATTCTGGCTATAATTCTGTCCTGCTGCTGTATGAGTCCTACCCACCTGAGCAGATTCTACACCTAGTCGTCTCACCTGTAACTTGGTGTCTCACACCTGAACCCAACATTTCAGAGTTATCTCTGGATTACCTGGTTATGCTGCTAAGAAGATAAGATTTCCACAGCGAGGCTCCTGTAACCAGTTTAAGTTATCTTTTACAAGGTAAGATGAACCACATCTAGAACAGAATATTTCTACATGTTAGACTCCACACAGACCTTAAAAAAACCATGGCCAACTGATACTGGCTTTGTACCAGGCATATCTCAAATCAATCTCTCTTCTTTTACCACTTTTTGGGAGTGATAAATTCTTTGCTGAGTTCAACTGGCACTAGGCCCCATTCAACTCTCTGAATGGCAAATGGAAAGGTTTTAATATTATTATAATAGACAGTCAAAATGAGATTTCAAGTGAGGATTTGTGGAACTACCAAGACCTAATATGCCACAGAGAGGTGGCTTATGTGCTTCATGTCAAAGTATTGCTTTACTTTTTATTATGAAACAATGTCTTCTCAGGAGAAAACAGAGGTTGCTTTGTTCTTTGGGATTTTTTGAGAGATGTTGTCTTGCTTTTAATGATGTTCAGCCATAACTATGCCCAAAATACCCACTAATTTTAAGGGTACATATATAACAACAATAACAATAAAAGAAAATACTTATTCTTATCACAGTGTTATTTTAAACTGGATATTTCAAAATGACAAGACTAGAAAAGATTCACAAAAATCTGTGCCTGGATTCTAATTAAAATCCCTCCTATCCTCAAGACAGTCAGGACAGGAAGTCACTATCCCTGTAGTTTCAGGATGACTGATGAAAGACTTCAGACAAACCACAAGAAGCCATTGGATCAGTTGATGTGACTTTTTTAGAGCAGCTCAACTACAACCCTAATGTTCCAGTGAAAAGGTATTCTATGAATTTAAAAACATAAAAAATGACACTCCAGAGAACTTTGCAAGGTACAGAACACTGTTCCATGCAGAGTTTGATTGCCAATTAACTAGAAAGTTTCATCCACTGTTTAGCATCTTGTAACAAGCTAAGAGACGGGAAATGGGTTTTAATTTGACATGTCTATAGTGTTGACCCTCTGACTTGATCACAAATGACAGCATCACAAATGGATCCTAACTCTTTCTGGGTATATGCCTGAAATGAGTGGAATGATGAGGGATCTCTCAAGATGGAAATTGTATTCACCAAGCCAAGAAAAGATTTCACATGGATTGGGATGCTTATCATAAGAACAAGTGCTGGAAAAAAACCTCATCAAACCTGCCATTTTCACCCTTAGTTTAATTAAGATTCCATAATTCATTGCTGCCAAAACCACTTGTCACCACTTGTTGGTGACTTGTCAGTACTGGCCAGAGAAGCTGAAAGGGATGTACCTCTACTCATAAATCAGCACTGTCAAAAAAGTCCTTATAGGTCTCATTCCTTAGTTATTCATGGTAAAAAGAGCTCAACAACAAAAGAGAACTGGTAAAGTGCTATAACACTCAGAAGAAAACAGTGAGGATGTGACCCTGTAACCTTATAACCCTTTAACTACAAGGTAACTGGAAATTCTGTATTTTTGCTACTTTTCTTACCCTTTTTTTGATAATCAGCATGTAACTCAGTCTCAGAATTCTTCAAAAAGTAAAGTGAAAAAGTAAGCAAAGTTTTAAAAGTAAGTCTTTAAAAGTAAGTCTTTAAAAATAAAAGTGATGCAGTCCAGGAGGGGGGCCTGAATCTGTAAATTTGTGCTGTGCTTGTGTGTAATTCCCAAATCCAAGCTTCCCTTCTGCTTTGTGCTGAACTACATGAAGATGGTAGAACTGGCTACACTCAGGCCATGGTTGCAGCAATGGTAACCTATCTCATGGCTGGGTAGATATTTAAGAGATTAACCTCTCTTACATTAAATGACTACAAGGCATCAGAGATATGGGATTGGCCCAATGAATATTAGTGAAGATCAGGAAGAAAGAAAATGTCTAATACTGATTAGAAAAGAGCAATGGCAACTACCAAGGATCAATTTAAAAGAATAAAGTGATGGTGCAATTGAAACTACAGATGTAAAATCCAGAACACCTGGGAGAGGGTGCATGGCTTTTGGAAGGAGGTGGCTGCTTTCTTTTTAAATCTAATTCAACTATAATGTAGATAATAATCACTGATATGAAAAACAAGGAATTAATTTCCTGCTTTCCTAGATGGAAGGACTCTAAGGAAAATCCTAGCATAGTGGGAAGCCAGGTGCTGAATCAGTTGGTGTTAAGCTTTCCTGAAACAGATCATGAAAGAGGTGCAAGCTGCCTCTAGAAGTGCCAGTTCTCAGGGAGATACAGCAAGAGATCTTGACCACCTGTGGGTAATGAAGACTTCATGGTACTTGTAACTGTCACAAAATAAAAGGCAGCACGCTGGAAATGTTCCATGAGGGGTAATTGATTTTGCCTCCTCAATTTTCCACTCTACAGTTCTAATTGAAAACTTTTTCTTAAAACAGTGAATATAATCAATCCTCAGGGTTAAACATTCATTTTCTCTCACTATTGACAAACAAATGTTTTGTTTGCATTTGCCTCTGTAATTGAAGTCCCAGTTGCCAATAATGAATCGATCTATAGAAATTACTAATTATTTCCCCTGTAAATACACTGTACAGTATTTCTGTCATGGAAGAGTAACCCTTATTTGAAGACAGAGATGGCTTTATTCCACTGATTAAGGACAAAAACTGCTGTGCACATTTGGGAGAGGTGGAGCTGAAGGAGGGTTAGAGGGTGAACGGCTAACAGGAGCAATTTTTGTACATGTGCACTTACAGAATGCATACGCTGGATGTTGAATGTAAATTCAAGCTTGATAAAATCTACTTTCAGGCTGCTAACAGTGTTTCTGAGAACTACCATACTCCTGAAAATTGTAAATAGGAAGAGTAGGAAGAGGTCAGTCAGCTAGCCTATGGATGGAAGTAGCATCATCCTTAACTGTGAATTTATCTGACAGAGAACTTTGAGAAAAACACCTCTGATTTTGTTTAGGTGGTTTGGGGGTGCTGGTGTGTCCCTCTCATGGGTCAACTATTCTGGTACCCCTAGGAGAGGCTATGTCCTGGTTCAGCCTGATTGGACAATTTTGTAATATTGACAGATTATTAAACCAATGAAAGGAGTGAATACACCTTCATGAACATACATTTTAAAACAAAACCCCGGGTATAGGTCTCTTGGCTTCTGGCCTTGGAGTAGGTGGCGGGCTGGGTCCGGGCTGGCCCTGGCTTGGCCTTCATGGCCAGGCCCAGGCTAGCCCCCACGGCCCAGCTGAGATTTTCTGTTCCTGCAGGTGTGGTGAGCTGCCAAACCCTCTCTGGGGAGCCCGCTGGGCCCTGTCCCTGCAGGCAGCTGGGGCTCTTTGCCAGTGGGGACGAGCCCTTTTGCCAGCAGGCCGTGCTGGCCGGAGGCTGTATCGGCACCAGAAGCAGCTTAAGAGAGAATGGCCCTGGGGCCAGGAACAGCCCTGTGGCCGCCGCTGTTCCAGACCAGAAGTGGCCACGTGGCCAGGATTGGAGCAGCCGGGGCGATCCTGCATGGCCACCTCGGCATGGCTCACAATGAACTTTATGAGCTCAGCTGCTTTGAGCCAGCTTTACTACAGACAGAACGACAAAAGCATCAGTGGCAGCTTTTCCTGTTTTCAACACCTCAATAGAGTCAGGCCGGCAGGGCTTGCATGATGCTGGCAAAGACTCTGTGGCCAACAGAGAGGCACGGCGAGCCATGTTCCTGATGCAGAGCTTGAACCAGATTAATCTTTCAGCATCGGAAGACTCTATAAAAACTGTTCCAATTAATGGTAAAACTTGAGAACAAATGACTTTACGAACACAAATTCTCTCTGGGAATCTGAAGTCAGTAACAAAAGAGTTAATTTTGAAAAGAATAAAAGGGCCAGGAGACCTTCTGCTCCCTTTTTTAAGTCTTCATTAGATCAGCCTGGGTGGGAGCTCGAGGGGTCGTGCTCACCACCACTGTTCGCCACCACTGCTCCCTGCAGACAACAAAGAGGAGGAGGTACAAGCAGCTTTGCCTAAAGGCAGAGCTGAGGGCTCCAACCTCACAGGAATCCTATAGGAGATTTCCCAGTTTTGCCTTGTTGAGGTCTAGGGGGTGGCTCTGAGCGACTTCTGTCGTGCTTATAGCGAGATGACCAAATGGCTCCACAATAATCTGTTGTTCTGCCCAGTCTTCCAGGGTGTAAAATATTTGTGCATCAGCTTTCAGACTTCAGGGGTCTGCATACGGTGGTCTCACTTCCGGTAGTTGCCTAGACTCATGGGAGTTCACATGTTTTGCATAGTGGGTGGAGCTAGTCAGATCTCATATGTAGAGGAGCAGTGGAGGCAGCACCCGATGGAAACAGGAAACAGGAACAGGATACAGGTATGTTGGGAGAGGGGATACAGGAACACGAAACAGGATACAGCAACTTAGGGTAAAGGTACAGTGTGTGGGGGGTACAAAATAAGTGATTTTTTTTTTATTGGTTAACATATTTTAATAGTCATACTAACTATTAACACAACAAAAACATTAACTATGCAACAATAACATAACAAACAGTAACTCTTAACTCTTTCTCAACAATTCTAGATAGAAGGGATTGAAGAGATGCTTTGAGCTTGACTGAAATTCTTTTGTAAAGCTATGGTGAAGATATATTTGACATATCAGACTTTGGGTTTTTCTCTTGTGACTCATGGAAATGCACTGGGGGAATGTAGATTCTAGTACAGCTGTGAGCCAAGGCACCAGTAGTTGAAGCAAATAAATGTTGCTGTGATCCAATGAGAAATTTGAACAGAGAGAAATGAGGAGCCTTGCCCTTGAGATAGTAGTAAAAAACCTCTGTTCCCAGAGATGGACAGAGAGAACTTTCGCTCATCCTTAAAATAGCACTCCAATAAATTGTTATGGTCCATGAAAGCAGCTGTGAGAAAACTGCAAAACATGGAAAGGACTTTCACACTGCAGACAGATTTTTCTTCTTCTTGAGTAACAGATTCACTGTGACATTGAAGCCATTAGAAAATTGTTTTCTTGTGGAGAAGTCTCCATAGTACGGCAAGAGAAACTCTTCTCCCTAAGTGATCTGAAGAAAAACTATTTTAGAAGTAGTATACTGACTTAAAGTCCCAAGTTTTGTCTCTTTACATTGTCAGTGGAAAAGAAAGAAGTGTGGGAAGGGAAAAAAGAGATGTCCTGAAGGTTTATTCTGATTTTCTTATTTTTCTTTTAATTCTGTTAATACAGTTTTCTTTATACCCTTTCAAGTTTAAGCCACTTTGCTTTTCTCCTAATTCCTATCTCACAGCAAAAAAATAAACCCACAACATTCATTGGTGCATTGGCCGGGAAATCTCAAATTGACAAATCTATACCACTATGCATAATTAGTGTTTCTGTCCAGTTTCAAACTGAAACCTCTACAGGTTATAACTGGGTTTGTGTATTCTTTTTGCTATATTACTCTATGCTTTAGTGTGCTTGTAAGTGTTCCTCAGATTGTTCTTTTAACTGTTGTCTCTTTGTCCAACTCCTGCTTGTGTGGAATGTGTGAGCAGGATGTTGTGAGTTACAAAACGAGACTTGAATACAGGTATCAGTTTGAATTCAAAGCTTCAAAACCAAACTCTTTGCACAGGATTCACATGCAAACCTTGTAACTTGGCTGCCAGTACCAGAAAACTGTAATGTGTTGAAGTGAGAATTCAAACTTCTACCAGGCATTCAGAGGAAAGCCAAGACTTTGGAAAGACTCTGGAGAAGGCAATTCCTAATTGCAGTTTGCTAAAAAGCCTAGTTTTAAAAATACCTTACTTAGTTCAGCTTGCAGAGTGAAGTCCTGTCTGTGACTTGAATGCCCCTTAGTCAGGGAAACTTGAGAGTAATAATGAAAGAATAGAATTTCTGCATTAAAATACAAGAATAGTGCTTTGCAATCTTGCCGAGAAATCCTTTTTGGGTTGTGGAGCTTCTGTCAGGAAGCAATCTTCAGATGTTTGCAGCTTTAGGAGATGGAACCCCACTTTCAGTCATGGGCGCCATGGAAGTTGATGGGCCTCACTGGCCTTACCTCGAAGGGGTCATATCTCAGCTGCCCCAAAGACGTTTGGGCGTTGGGCTTTCCTTGCTGGGGAAAATATCTGTAATGAATGGCCAGGTGTCTGTGGCTGAAAGTAGGATTCTGCCTCCTAGAACTGTGAAAGAATGAGTATTTCTCTCAGAAGAAAGCTGCCAGGGGCTATGGCTCTGGCTGACCTTGTCCTCCTGGGGGCCACCTGAACTGCCCACAAGACACTGGATTGCCCAGTTGGATGTAGTTGTGGGAGGTAAGGGTTAGGGTGTTGGCTAGGGTAGTGGTCAGGGGTAATAGCATAGTGGTTAAGAGTAGTGCTTAGGGCAGTTCTAAGGTCAGTGGTTAGGGTAGTGCTCAGGGGTAATGGTTAGGGCAGTTAAAAATGATAACTTTTCTTATCTTTTTTATAATTATTTTTTTAAAATAAAAATTGATTTCCAAATACAGCCCCATGTCTACTGCTTTATATTCAGGATCTTAGAGAGTAAGAAATTCTAAATACAGATATATAGGGTTTGAAAATACAAATATAACTTTTGTATGTATAAATTAAATAATAAAAGGCTTAAAAACAGGAAAAAATATGACCTCTATGAAGGCAATAAAAATCGCTCTGTGTATTCAAAGCTTTTTTTGTGTCACTGAACACCGCCTGAGATCTTGGCTGGGCCTTAAGTCGCTGCTGCCACCTGGTGATAAGCAGGAAGTATTGCGCATGTACACCATTTTTAATTACTCTGTAGTGACACCTGCAGACTAAAAGCGATACTGCAACTAAGAAATGCTAGTGAATGAGCGGTGACTTGAAACTGGCTGTGCCATTGCCACGGCTTTCTACACTCATGCTGCTGCTTGTTAGGGAACATCCAGTACTGTGAGTCAGAGTGCTTCGGTGGCACTTTCAGTGTCTGCTGCTGCCTCCCAAACGGCCCTGATGCATGTGCAGTGCTCAGGAGCACCTTGGGAGCACCAGGCGCAGGTCCCAGCTGCTGTAGTAGTTCTTTGAGGAGATCATCCATTTCACAGTCTCAGCAGCACAGTGTAAGTAGATATCGAAGTCGAAATAGAGAAGTCTGATACTGAAGTGTCAAATACACAAATCTAAATATGTGTTTTATATAAGTGTTAATATAAGTTAGTCACATGCCAATAGATCTCTAAGTATAAATGGGTATTCGATATAGTAAGTGCACATAGGCATAGTCTAAATAGTTGAGTATATATAAATTTCATATGTACTTATAAATTTTATGTTTTATATATAGTATATTCTAATATATATTAATCTTTTATTTATATTACATTTATTTACATGTTTATATAAAATAATTATATGAATATATGAAAGTGTTTTGGGAAAAGATTTTGGTTTCTGGCTACATAAACTGTGGCAGATTTGTCTTTTCCAGAAGCCCCAAACTGTGAAGTTTCTTTCAGATACTGTCTGGGATTTAGGCAACCAGAAACCACGCAGCCAGAACCCAAAATCTCCCACAGTGTCATGAAGAAAAACAGAAGCAAAAATCACTGGAACAGGGCTGCATAAGTGTTCAAACACACAGTTTTTCTCCCACAAAACTCAACTGAACTGACTGAGATAACACACAAGTGGTTCACTGGATTCTCTGGGTTACTATTAAGTCTTTCCAGATGTTTTTGACTAGTTAAATTGCAGTGAATCTGTACTAAAAACCTGAAGCCTTGAAGCTCAATAAACTCTGCTGCAAAACCTGGTGGACTTCATATGTCCCTGCCTGTACCTGTTCCAGTGTTTATCTGTTGTGGTGTGAGAGCTTCCTGTCAGAGCAGGGGGGTGGCAGATCAAAAGAGATGGATCTGAACACCTTGGAGTGAGGCATTTCAAAGCAGGTGGAGAGTACCAAGGCAGAGCTGCTTAGGGATGGTAGGTAGAAACTAAAGCCCTCACAGCTAAAGATGTCTGACTACAACAATCTTCTTTTTTTTTTTTTTTTTTTCCTATGACAGCAGCTGTCCTCAATCATTCCTGTTGTTTGTAGGGAATAAAAAATTACCCTGGGGATTTGCTTCTGGAAACAGTGACCCATTCCTAATGGGAGTCAACTGAGTGTCTGTGAGAAATGAGGATGCTGCAGATGGAGTGATGGGAATGGGGAGTCTGTAGGGAATATTTGTTAGGTGAGTGTCCTGATACGCCTGTTCGAATCCTGTGCTGGTGCAGAGTGATCTCATTCTGATGTAAACAGTCTTGAAACGTGTGCTGGAATTACAATAAAATGCATATGGGAAGGTTTGTGTTCTTTTCATGTAGGTTTTTTTGTACTTGGAAACAGATTTTGGGATCTAGCAGTGAATTCAGTGAATTGTCACAGCCAGAGATCTTTTTGTTGATTTAATAATTTTTAAAACCCAGAAACACAGGATTTCTAGTATTTTGCAATAGCAGAGTGAGACCAAATGCATTACCTAGTTCAGCAACACAGCTGCCACAAAGGCTGGATCAGCTAGGACAGCCCTTGTCATTTGTTTTCCTCTCTTGGAGGAGGCTTTACCATGTAGGGTAACACTGAGGTTGTGAATTGCAATGCAGAGCATATTCAGACTCCTGGTGCTTGGGGCTGTGGCGTCCGGTGTGCAGAACACACTCCAATGTGTCTTGCTTGGGTTTGGATGTACATTTTCAGATTCACTCAGATTGGGAAAAGGCCAAGAGGGTGGTGGGAAGGGCTTACTCTGAGGCCTGGACACCCTCAAGGCAAGGGATGATTTTTAAATACTACTTGGTTTTTGTCTCCGAGCCCAGGGCTAACTTGGTGTTCCCTGAATTGGATGTGTACTTAGGATGCCCAAAGGATCATTGCAAGCATAGCACTGGAAAGGTCAGGAATAATCAAAAGATGAGAGCAGCAAGTCCAAGGAAGCAGGACGGACTATTTTCAGATTTGACCTTGAGTTCCAGTTCTTCATGGTGGGTCTGTGCTGCCCAAAGTACAAAGACAATAAATCCCGGAGTACCTGTTTGTTCACGTCTTGAGCTTGGAAGAGACACACTGGATATGAAGTTCCAGGAAGCTGCACTTGCAAGTAGTGGCTGGAGTGAGAAGCAGTGGAAGTTGTTCATTGTCTGCTTGTTCTCCACCTTCAGCTCAGTTTCCTGGGCCCCAGGTAATTATGCATCACCTTTGCTTTTGTCAAGGTTTTTGTTGAAGTGTTCCTAAATGTGGCAGTGAGATTTTCCATAGCTGGAATTTATTTCTGTTTCAGGAATTGTCTCATTTTACTGTCTGACTTAACAGTTCCCATACAAGGATAATTGCAGTGGAGGAACGCAACTGAAGCCAAGAGCCTGGACTGGGATGCCCTAGGATGCCCCAGGCCCCTGCCAAGCACAGGTTACAAAACAGCAAAAAACAGCTGTCAAAAACAAAACATCTCAACAGACTGGGAGTAGTACAGAAGATACACAAAAGATAGAAACCATTAACGACCATTAAAGACCATCAACTCCATCAACCCCTGGTGTTGTTGGAGACACCTAGTCTGGAAAAGACATAAGAAAATCAAGGAATGAGTGCCAAATTAGCATTGGTGGCACAGAAATCCATAACCAATAGGAAACCAAACACTAAGAACTGCATAACTTGGGACCAGTGAACATTGAACCAATTAAATTCTATGGGTTTTGACTGATATAAAGTTCATGGTATAAATTTTATGAAAAATCTAGTAAAATTCATGTGTCATGGAATGATTTTCTCTGGGCAATGTGTGGATGAAATTACTTCTGTTGCACATCCTGGCCAGAACAACGTTCTGGCCAGAATAACAGAATGCCTTGATTCTCAAACAATAAAAATGTTGTTGGAGAGGGTTTCTTTTTGTTTTTTCCTGCAGTTTCTGTGACACTGTGACTTCCGTAAACTAAAGGTATTACTTGATACTTCAGTTTCAGAAATATTCAGTCCCTCAGCAGCAATGTCTCTGCCAGCCCAGTGTTTTCTGGCTCAGACCCAGCTTGGAGATTGGACAGGAAAAACCAAAAACCAGCAGAATAAGCTCTGCTGTTATTTTGTTTATCTTAGTTATTTTATTTGAGGTTATTTTTTATATATTCAGTTTTAAATTTTTTTTTAATTCTTATTTTAATTTTTTTTCCTTAATTCTGGAGGAAAGAGGGAGACCCCTGGAAGGAGGGAGGGCTGGGGAAAGTGGTTTTCATGTTTGTTTTCCTTCTCATTATCCTGATCTGATTTGGTTGATCTTATGCTCCAGGCACCATGTTCCATTTCCTAATTCAGTCCTTTGGTTGTATTTTGTCAAAGTTTAATAAACGTTTGAAATTTTAAAAGTAAGTGTTGTTTCTCACAGTGAGTATGTTTTGCCTGTGATGGTGATCAGGGAGAGATTTCTCCTGTCCTTATCTCAACTCCTGGGCTTTTTATTACATTTTCCCCCTCAGTTGCCAGGCACTCAGTTGCCAGTCCCCAGCACCAAGTGCCCTGAGCTGTACTCAGCCTCCCACTCTCAGATATCTCCCCTCTCTCCCAGTGTACTCCAGCCCATTCCCAGTCCCTCTCAATGCTCCCCAACCCTTCCCCCTCTCTCCCACTGTTCCTCAGCTCATGCCAGTGTCTCCCCGCTCTCTCCCAGTGCCCCCCAGCTTGTCCATCTTGCTGGGGCCATCAAGCTCCCATCCTGACCCCAGCCACCTGCTTTGCTCCATGATGGATTTCTCCGCTGTGCAGATGCAGCTGAGGTAGTTCCAAGGCAAGAAGGAGCTCTAGGGGCAGGTGGTGGCCACCAACATAGTCCCCATCAGGGTCTGGATCCACCAGCTCCTGGTTCTTCTGGAAACTCCCCCAGGTGCAGGGTCACCTACACCTGCCAGGTGGAGCATGGCAGCCTGGAGCACCCCCCATCTGTCACTGGGGTACAACCTGGTCCCTACAGCATCAAGGATGGGGAGAGAATTGGGAGGTTGGGGGTTCTGGGGTAAACTGGGGGACCCTGACTGGGAACCCTTTCGCACTCTTATCCTTCCACTCCTACCCCTTTCCCACCATTTCCCCCAAATCTTGCTCTCACCCAGCTCAGTTTCAGGGTGACCCAGCCCTTTCTCATCACATCCCTTCCAGGCCCTCCTCATCTGAAAGCTCCTTTCCTGTGGCTAGAGGGATGGAAGAGAGGCAGGAGGAAGAGGAAGGATAGAGCAGAAGAAGGAATGAGAGTAGGAAAAAAATCAGGAACATGGGCCACCACACACATATCCACAACCTCTTGGCCTGGGAAGCATCATCCCCGCCCACACCCCACAGATGTCTGGGGAGGGGGAGCTCGCCCCAAATATGCTGGGTGGCTTTTTTTGCAGGGGGATGAGTATTTAGAGCTCACGCAAAATATATTTGGGGCTTCCTGTTTCTTTTTTCTGTATGGGGAGGGCAGTGTGATGTTTGGATCTTGCAGGATTCCAAAGCCGAGCTGCAAATGTGCCTTGGGGGGGACACTGGGCTGCCCCCAGGAAGTGTCTTTGGTGCGTCCCAGTGATGGCTGCTGGCAGATCCATGGTGGGGAGCAGGGGGATGCTCCCTATAGTGGGAGTTTGGCTTCCTGGGTTGGACCCTCCAAGCTCTGCTTGGGGCTGCATTGAGACTGTGTAGGGTTGACAGGGGAGGGGAAGCACTGGTTTTGAGGACCCCCAAAGAGGGCTGTGAGAAGGGGGAACCCCAGGACCCCTGAAATGGGGAGATTGGAGAGGGGCAATAGCAGAGCAGGACCACCCCTGGCTGCCTGGAGTGGGGAGTCCCGGGGCCACCAGGACCCTGAAACAGGGACCTCCAGAGAGGCAACCCCCCAGGAGCTTCAGCAGCCTGGAGAAAGGAGGCAGAAGGGATCCCTGGGACCCCCGAAACTCTTGACTTCCCTAAGCGGCACCTCAGAGAAGAGCTCCAGAACCCCAATGTGGGAACCTGTAGAGGGGGGGGCCCTGGTATTCTTGGGACCCCGGGGATGGTGGGGGCACTGGAGATGGAGGACCCCCAATACTCATGGAACACCCAGAAACCCTGACAGCGGAACCCCAGAACCCTGAAGAGACCACAGCGAGGAACACCTGGTAGTTTTTTTCTCTCCTGGGAGAGTTTAGTGGTCTGGAGGTTTTTATGATGACTTTAGAAGTCACTGATGCCCAGTGACTTCTAAAGATGGACTTGGGCAGGAGGTGATGCCTTCTGGAGGCTGACTTGGAACAGAGACTAGACAGAGGAAAAGCAAAAAGTAGGTATTTATTAAAAGGCCTCAATGGGTACACTTGGGCTGAAGCAAGAAATTGAGGAAATTATCGGTTAAAGGTTTAGCTAGAAGCAATATAGAACTTAGTAAGAAAAAAGTAGAGAAAGATGTTGACTTATAAGCAAATTATTAGCATATAGTAGATGGAGCTAGTTAGGTCTAAGACAATATATCATTTATTTTACTCTGTTTGAAGAAGCAAGATAGGCTAGGGCACTGTAAAAATGAAGAAACTGTGACCACAAGATGGGCCAGAACCAGGCTGGGGAACTTGGACTATGTCCGAGGGATCATCAATTCTTCTAACACGACAAAGGTGAAAAGCTTAGAACGAGGAACTGCTTCTCTTCCTGGCTGGGCATGCAGCTGCTGGGAAATGGGTGTGTCCCGAGGAATCTGCTGCCCCCCCCCAACCCCCAACCTGTGGACAAGATTTGGGGCACTTTGAAGCCCCTTTGAGGGTGAAGTTGGACCAGTTCAGGGAGGGCAAAGGGACAATTTATTGGGCTTTTTGGGGTGTCCCTATGTCCTTCCCACCACAAATCTCCCCCTTCCTTTGGTACTGCCTTCCCTGCCCCTGTTGGTACCTCTTGGGCCCTCCCAAAATCCCTCGCAGAGGGGGAGGGATCCCCAGTATCCACTTTTTATGGAAAGCGCCCAGCCCTCCAACCCCCCATCCTCATCCTCACAGCCTGGCAGGTTCCAAAGAACATAAGACTAAGATGAGGACTGGACTCCACGCCAACCCAGCATGGAGGTGTTCCTATGGCTCTGCAGGTGGTGCTGTCAGCGTGGGGGATTGCACCAGTTTCAAGCGTGCATGTGCAGCACTAGCAGCAAGTACGGGAGGGTCAGGGAAGCAGAAAGCAGAGGTCAGGCAGAGCAAGAGGGTGGCATGGGGTGCTGTGTCTGTGTGCATCCCCAAAAATGTTGCAATCCCTCACTCTGAGCAGTGACAGCAGGCTGCTCATCTGGACAGCTGAAAGGGACTTCGCATGACTGCTCCCCCCTTGGCCCCCCCACCCCACTCTCAGCCCCAGCCCAACCCCAGCCCTCTCCTGGACCCAGCAGTACTGGCCTCCATCTCCTCCTAGCCCCATCTGGATTGGCTACTTGCCCATCGCCATAAGCATATGCTCTATTGACAATGCCAACCGGTATAATTTTTGGAGCCACAGGAACCCCCCTGCACTGGGCCAGCATGGGGTTCCATTCCTTGCCTTGTTCTTATCCCCTTTGGTGGCTGCCAGTCAGCTGAGAACGCTCTTGCTGCTTGACAAAGTAACACAAAGCCATTGGACTTTTATTACATAACGTGTAGATTAGCTCTTTCTTGCACTCTCAGTGTTTCAGAGTTTCTGATCATCTGGTCCACAGACCACCCAGAATCATGCATCAAAACAGAAAAACATTCTCAAAGTAGCCCTTCTCCATGCAGCCTTGAAACTGAGAACACTCTGCGTCTCTGTACCTTTATTCTCAGATAGATGCTCCATCACATTTTTCACTCTCACAGCTCTGTTGACAACTTTCAGCAGTTGCTCCCCTAGCAAAAGGCTCTAGAAATGAAAGCCTATATGTGACAGCATTATTCAGTTGCCATGCAAAAACCACATAAAATAGTACACAGTGGTGTATTGTATCCTTCCCTTCTCTGCTGCATCTAACATTGTGTTGTCTGCATCTCTGAGCCTAAACGTAAAAACACAGTTGTTTCTTCTCAGGGTGTGTCATGGTTTCAGTTTGAAACTAGACAGAAACACTAATTTATGTCTTAGTTTTAGTTTGCCAATTCAAAATTTCCTAATCAAGAGCAAAGCAGGCTTAAACTTAAAAGAAATAGAACTTTATTAACTAATACTAAAAGAGAAAAAAGATTAGAATGAAACTTTCAAAACACTTCTCCTCCCCCCACCAACTATTCACTTTTTTACTCTAATGTAAAAAGACAAAACTTGGGATTCTCAGTCAGTTACTACTCTTACAATAATCAGTTCTCAATTCATCAAGGAGAGAGGAGTCTTTCTTTGGTACTACAGAGATTTTCTACAAGATACCAGTTCTCTTGCTTCTACACTCTACAATTGGCCCTCCCAGGGGGAAATGTTGCCATTTGTGACGTTTCTTTCATTGAACAACCTGCTACAGCAGCTCATGGGCCATATCATTATTAGGGTACAGTTTAAGGATGCCTCTTCTACTATAAAACAAAAGTTCTCTTCATCTCAAGGAACAGAGGTCATCTTCCCTCAATGGGCAAGGCTTCATCTTTCACTTTTTTAGTTTTCTTTTGTTTAATTTTCTCTAGCAACTCACAGCTATGTCTAGAACCTTGCATGTCTCTAAAAACACTCTATATGTTACAGGGTATTTAAGTCTATTCTCTGTGGCCTTACAAGAGAAGTCTAACCTAACTAGGCCACTCTTTTAAACTTTCTTTCCATTTGAGATTCTCTTCTCACTTCTTTTGACATCAAGTCTCAGGCTGTGTCTTCTCACATTTCATCAGTCTCTTCTTTTTCTCTGGGTAAGATTTATGTTTTGAAAGTTTCATCTGGTCAAGGAAAAAAATTCACACAGGCCGCAGCTGGTACAAGGCAGTTGTGTGATGCATTGCAGAGGTGCTGGAGCTGGTCCAGGATCTTCAAGGCCTGCTGCTGCCCTCCAGTTCCAGCTGTGCTGAGAGAGGGAGGCCAGGGTCCCCCTTCCAGCTCGGTCAGGCTTCAGATGTCTTATGCCAGGGCTGAACACACCCCCTTTTTTCTGCCGCTGGGCCTGGCTCTGCCCCTGGTTGCGTGGGCCATCCTGGATTAGCAGATTTCAGCATCCAAGGCTGGGCTGTGCCTTCCCCTGCCTCTGCCTCTCCTTCTCTCTTGCCTGGAGGGGTGCCGGGGGAGGGAGGAGGGAACCTCAGCCTGGCCCGGCTGGCCATGGGGAACGGCTGGGCCAAGGCTCTGCAACTCACCCCCTCCAGAAACTAGAAGAATTCTATTTCCAGATTCTCACCTTAATATGTGTATTCACTAGAGGCGTATCCACACTTTTCATTGCTTTAATCAGGTGTCAATATTACAAAATTGTCCAGTCAGGGCTAAACCATGACAGGGTGTAAGAAGGACAAGCAGTAGGGAGAAGAGTTGTCCTTAATCTTCTCCCTTAAGACAGCTGACATGAATTCAGCAAGAATGAAAGTAGCAGCAATGCTCTTTTTGCAGCCTTTACTGTATGCACACAAGCGCAGTGCTGTGTGGCTTCATTCTTCCCCTTATGTGATCCAGACAGAACTGAAATCAAGCAATGGCATTCAACTTTGCCACTTTGTCCCTTATATGCTGCATGCATCCACAGTGTGATGCACATGGTTTTCCCTAAGCTTTAAGTGCACTCATATCCTTTCTCTTTCTCAGAGCCCAAACTTTCCATGTCTCTCTCGCTCAGCAAAATGTGCCGGGAGAGAAGCACTTGTTAGATTAGTCTTCCATGTCCAAGACATTTGACACAGAGCCACAGTCTGAATGATGAGAAGAGGACACGAAGAACATTTTCTTTTCCTGTCACATTTTTTTCTGTGTGAGATGTCTCTCCAGAGCTTTAGTCCTTGATAGGCTGTAATGTGTGCGGTGGTATTTAGTGCTGAGAAGGACCATGCAGAGACCACAGTGATCTGGCAGCACTTTGCAGGTTGTAGAAGAAGGAGGACTGCACATGGAATGTAGTGCAAATTCAAGTTTCAGTGGCAAGTTCCGGGCAAGCTTTTGTCCGGTCATGGTTCTCTGCACAAGATTTAGCTGAAAAGCTTTTCCATTTAGATTCAGACAACAAGAGAGGCAAATGATGTGGTACATAATGTTCAGAAGGACAGTGCATGGCCCAGGCATGTTTTGGCAAAAGCAGTGCTTAGGAGCACTTTGCTGCCAGCACAGTGTTCTGCGTGAGCAGTATATGAGGATTGACCTCCCTAAAATAAAAACACAACACATTCCAAAAGGCGAAGAATGAAGCTGCAGAACACCGGGCTGGTGTGTGCAGTGTATTGGCTGTAAGAAAAGCATGGCTGTCACTGGCCTGCTAGCCAAATTCATGGTGGCAACTTGTGAGGAGACAGTTCAGTGAGACCTACTTTTGCTGCTACCTACTTGTCTTCCTGCACTCTGTGGAAACAGTTGTGCTTCCCTTTGGGCTCCGAGACCCAGAGAACACAATGATGCAGTGGAAAGGGGTAGGACAGAGTGCACTGGTGAGTTCAATGGAGCATACACACAGCAAGTGGAAGACGCAGCCCTACCCTTGCTTTTACTTCTAAAACTTTTTCTATGACAGGAGCTGCTGAAAGTTGGCAATGGACTTGCAAGAGTGGAAAATGTGACAGCATCTCTATCTCAGTCAGAAAGACGCAGAGACGCAGTATGTTGTGCATAGTTTCAAGTCTGCTTGGGGGAGGGAAACTTCAAGAATGCATTCTGTTTTGACACATGCTTCTGGGTGATCTATGGACTGGGTTATCATAGACATGGCAACACTGAAAGTGTAAAAAAAAGCTAATGGTCAAGTTTTGTGATAAAGTCCAATGGCTGTGCCTTGTTGGAGTCTGGAATTATGAGAAATAATTCTTTGCATGTTTAAGAGATTTTAAGATCTCTGACAAAACAGTGTTTTTAACCTTTGTTCATGGAAAAAGGGCTTTTAGGCTCTGGAATGAAGCAGAGTTTTCAAGAATGTGTATTGGATAGTAGAATAGTGTGTAGTTTTATCACAGGGTGAGAATTTTAGATGTATGGGATTTTAGGATGGCAAGAAGGTGAAGACAAGATGGAGAAGTCCATGTGGCTTCTGGGCTTCCTCCTTCTTCCTCATCTGCTCCATGTTCTGCACTGAGGTGGCACATTATGGTTGGTTTAGAGTAGAGTCTAACTTTCTAACATGGATAATAGTAATTGGAGAAGTATTATAAATACTGATTATGTGGATTGTAGTATAAATATCCACGCCACCCTGAGGGCGGGAGTATTTGGTATTTGGTAGTTGGGATTTGGTATTCAGTTCTTTCGGCATTCGGGGTTTTGTGCCTTCAATTGACCTTCAATGAAGAGCTCTGCTGGTCAGGAACAGAATGTATTGCTAAGAAAGAATAAACAATGAAATGAAACATCAGAAGAGATGACTCATGACCTTTCCTTCAAAATTTCTGGCTGGGGAAAGAAAACTTTACATTCTAGGGAATCAGGGAAAGCCAGCCGGCCAGCAGAGACACACAAAAATATTTTTTATAAACCCGAGAGTGCCTAACTTTTACAAGCAGCAAGAGTATTGTCAGGTGACCCTGACTGGGAACGTGCTATTGCTGGACTTTCACAGTTAGTTATGCTGTGCACACCAGCCTGGGCCTCTCATTCCTCATCTTCTGGAACCTGTCTTTCCAAAGACCTCTTTCATTTACCCAGAGCCAAATCGTTGTCTACTTCTCACATAGAACACTGTGCTGGCAGCAAAGAGCTCCAGTGAGCTGCTTCTGCCTAAAGATGCTGACACCATGCGTTTACCTACTCAACGCTAAGAATGCCCATGCTCTCCCTCTCAGCATCTAAATCTAAATGGAAAATGTTGTGGCTTAAACAACAGGTGTCTGCTAAGAAAGGCAGGAGCCTCCCTTGGAATAGAGAATGTAAACCTCCTCTGCTAAATTATTATAACTTTGTAATTAAGGGGCTCTCAGGCAAAGATATGGGGATAGGAATGACAGTTCTTTATTAGGAGAACTAAAATAAAACAACAAATTAAAACATGCAGCATTACAAGGAAAAAACAAGCACACTGACAGAGTCAGAATACAACCTGGCTCTGTGGGTCAGTGTGTTGGTAGCAGTCCATTTAAATGGTGGCTGCAGACCTCCTGGAGTGACAGATGTAGCTCTCTTGAGGCGATGCTCCTGTAGGTGTTTTCCACTGAACGTCCAGTGGTGAGAGATGGGCCTAATCTTCCTCTGAGAATCCAGTGGAAAAAGGCTGTTTGGTGTCCCAAATCTCATATTTTTTCCAGTTAGGAATGCTTGGCTCCTCCCCCTGGATGGAGCATTTCCCAATGGGATGATGTAATTCTATCAGTGAGACTCAATGGCCCATTAGCAGAAGATCTCTCCCTGGAGAGAAGATGGGTTGTGGAAGAGAGAAGAAAACTGCCCCAGCTGTTTTTTTGACAGTTGGTTCATTGACAGAAGACACCACCACCCCCCTCCCCTAGTTTCAACAGATGGTGATAGAATACACAGTTTTGGTTACATTTTGCACTGCAACCCATGACAGAAAGCTTCTCAGATACATCTTGCACAGAAAACTGTCAGGACAACAACCTTGCCCAGAGATTGCCACTAAAACTTGTGGAAACCTGTATTTCAATCATGTTCAAGGGGCAGTCCTCTTTCCTTTACAACATGCAAAGCGATGCCAGATTGCTGTGCTCTGTGCAAGGTCCTTCTCAGCTCAAAAACCACTCAAATTACAGTCCCTGGGAAAAAGGACTAAAGCTACGGAGAGATGTCTTGCACAGAAAAATGTGCCAGGACAAAAACATATTATTCATGTCACATTTTCATTGATGCACTAAAACGTGTCATGGACAAAGATATCTTTCAACTAATGGTAGTTGGAAGAGTACATATTTATAACAGCAGCTGTACAGGACGTAAGGGAGGTAATCCTCCAAAGGCATGTGGAAATTTCCAGATGATCAACTCTCTATATATTTACAAAGGGCTTACATATTCATAAAATCATTCAAGACACTTATTCATATTCATCACCTGTCCCCACTTTGTATTAAAATGAATTTAATGTTCATTATGATTGCACAGTTCTCTTTTTCATTGACACAGTGGTCTTCTTGATTTGGGTCAGTGGATTTATGAAGACGAAGTCAGAAGTTTTCTTCACTACTTTTTTCATTGCCATGTCCTCATGACCCCTTGGTCATGGTCAAAGCCTTTTCTCTTGGCTCTAAGAATCACAAGGCCAGGTGTGTTTCTTGGTTCCTGATCTTTTACAATGCTATATTGTACTTCATATTGATTCTACAAACATAGTGAAATCAAATGCATGATAAATTGTCTTCACTCTATTTCAATTATATCCATATGTTAAGAATTAAACCCTTAGCTTCTTCTAATCCCCTTGTTAAGTTCTTAATCAAAATTTATATCTCTTAATTCTCTAGCCCCAGCCCCTAATCAAAATGTATTGTTTATATCTTGCTAGCTATGTTTGTAGGTCTTTGACTCATTGTCACCAAGACTGTAGTGCTCTGTCAAACGTCTTGTACATAGAACACCAAATCCAGCAAGTGCTTCTCCCTTGGGGCATTTCGCTGAGCAAGAGTGACATGGAGAGTCTGGACTCTGTGAAAAGATATGAATGCACTGAAAGATGAGGAAAAACCAAAAATAACCCGCAGTGGTTGCATGTAGCATACAAGCTGAAAAAGCAGCAAAGCTGAATGCCACGGATGGGCAAGAATCCCTCCCTCCCTCCCTGCCTCCCTCCCCTCTTCATTCTTTCCTTTTTCCTTTCTTCTT
>JAGMWU010000033.1:1502476-1561262 GCA_018697195.1 Certhia americana
AGCATCGGTGTGGGATCTTAGCTGTGCATTGGCCAAAACCCAGCAATTCTAACGCTCACCGTCTCCACAGAATGCCCGTGTCCGTGGACTGAATGCCTCGGACACGCTTGGAGAGGTTGGACTCTGTCCTTACAGGGTAGGCCTGGCTTAAGAAAAGAAAAGGTGATGTGCCATTGCTAAAACTTGAGTGGACTCCCCTCCTCCTCCCTACCACCCCGACTCACCTCAGATCCACGGCCAATACTGAAGGCTACCCGGGTAGATCCCTCAAAAAGCAAAGGGAAAGGCTTCATCACAGGGTCCCCTAACACTTCCACAGGGCCCACAAGAGAAGCAAAACGGGTCTGACGGTCAGACAGGGGGTCTCAGTGACATACTGTGAGTGGAGCACCTGAAACACACAAACAAACAACAATGGCTGCTCAGAGTTGCACCAGAACCTAACACCTGAGAAACAACAACTCTTCCACTCCACTGGTCACTTCTCACCTGGCCCGCTTCACCTTGACTGCAGATATCCAGTTTTATGCCCTAAAAACAAAGACAAAGAACAATGCTGCTGTAACACACTGAACATTTACACTGCCCCCAGCAAAAACAAACTCTGTCTGACCTTGTCAGGTGAACTCCCTCACCCGGGATGGGGTGCACTGCCAGGAATTCAATCCTTCCACATCTGAAAGAAAGTTAGGAGAAAAAGGTCAAAGTGCTGCAGGATACCTTAACAACCCCAGACACCTCATGTCGATCCACACATACCATCTAGAGCCCAACTACACCCTATGATACACATTTTAAGCCACTGGGACTTGGCCTAATACGCCTATGCAGGGTTAGGCTGCAGGGCAGAGCAGCTCCGGGAGAAATGCATGCAAGCACCCGTGACATGGGACAGGACGAACGAGGGGAAGCAACAAAGAGAGAAAAATCTGGACCGGATGAATGACTGAGAGAAGGCAAGATGAGATGACCGAGATGAGACTGCTCGGGTGAGCCGATGAGGCTGGGAGAAGCCTGGAACTAAGAGTTGTCAGTAGAATGATTTAGTCAGAGACTCGCAAAATAAGGTTGCCCGAGAAGACTGTAGGCAGAATCCTCTAACCATGTCCTGATGGCTACAAGTCCTAATCTGCCAGAATGGAGCCTTGAGGTGCGCCGCTGTCCGTAACAGCTCAGAACAAGACCTACTAAGACAGCTGACTGGAGGCTTCTAAAGGGACCTGAGGGTCTGAGCTCCTGAGTCACAGGCCCCAGGCCAGAGAATGCAGAGACACTTAGAAGGATGTCTGGAGTTGCTGGTAAGGCCATTGAATGGCTAAAGAAAAAGACATGTGACAGGAGATGCTCAAAAGACACAGAATGCACGAGAGACAAGTGACACCACCACCACGTGGACTGCTCTGCCCTGCACAGCCCAGCACTGTGATCAAAAGTGAGACATGCCCTTTAAGTAACCTAAGGGGATGCTTCCAGGACATGCTCATCTCCAAATCTGACTCGAGAACACCCTGCTGAGGAGTCCTGACCCAGCACCTGGCTTCCATCCCCTCTCTGGGCCCTGGCCTTCCACTTATCTCTCCCATGTTCAGGGATGCAAATCAGCCTCAGGTGGTGAGAGAGTTGCCTTGTCTTCTGGGAAAATCCTGCTGGAGCTGGGCTGCTTCAGTCAGCTGCAGTTCACAAAAACAAAACATCATTGCAGGATCTCTGCAGCATATCAGCCAAAACCCAGCAATTCTAACATTTGCTGTCTCCAGAGAATGCCCTGGACCTTGGGATGCATGCTTTGGCCGTGCTTGGGATCTGGTGCTATCCTCGTGGGGTCTGCCTGGCTTAGGAGGAGATGAGTTGATGTAGCTGAAATGACTCGGCCTCAGGATGCCCTGTGATTGCCCAAAAGCCTCTTAATTGGGTACAATAAAGAAAGCCAAAGTCAATGTACAAGTTTAATACAAAGTGGGCCAAATCCCAGCGAGTCAGCTACTTGCCCTCTCCTAAGCGTGCTTGGGTCCTTTACTCTCCAGCTTCATCCTGAGTCTAAGGCTGTGGCTGTTATTACAATTATCACCTGAGTGAGTGAGAGGGATTTACCAGGCTAGCTCATAACTGGGTACCCTGATCACACTCCTTCACCTGATCACAACCCTTGACTTACTCATCTGAAGCCTCCATCTCAAACGTGATCTTTGGTGCAGAGCAGGTCCTTTTTGTGATGCATTGAACCTGCTGGCAAAAATCTTGAGTATCATATTTAAAATGACTTAGCATTTCAGGCAGCTATGCTCCTCCTAAAAAAGAAACAAATGAGAACAAAACCAGAAATTGTAAAAGCACCTAAACACCCAACCCAAAATTATGCATTTAAATACTCCCTATGCTCAATGCTGTTGTCTTCAGAGTGTCTTCAAAGCCTCTACTGCTTTAGATGCTAAAAGCATCTGCTGAAAAAAACCCTGAGATGGGCTGAAAGAGCCCCTTCATTGAAGTAAGAGAAGAGCTCTCATTATCCCTGTGGTTCCCAGAGAAGGAATAAAGCCCCTTAGTGAAGGCTGGGGTTAATATACCCCTCCCTCGTTCCCAGGATGCCCGGGGAAAGAGGAGGAGGCAAATCCCACCTGGTATAAAAGCTCTTGAAGGAGCTACAGCTGCTTGGCTCCTTTGACTTAAATTTAAGGTGAGTAAAGGGCTGAGTAGAGAAAAAGCCCCTTGGGGGAAGTAATGGTACGTTCTTTTTTGCTATGACTATGTCAAACATAAAGGGCAGAGGCAGAATAAGTAGTAAAGGTTTGTGTTTTGGCAGCACAGATAGGTAAGTGGGATGATCTGTTGTTATTTTGAATAATTATTTCTTAGTGATTATTGAGTAGTAGGCCACACTTGACTGAGTAGGGTGGACAGGGACAGCAAGGGCAGGGAGAGTGTAGGTGTTATTGGAACCTCTAATGAGGGCTGTATACATTGTAACAAAAATGAGAGAAATAAGAGACTCCTGGGTGGTAGCAGGGCTCTGTAGGTGCTGGGCTCGTTCCAACATAAGATATTTGGTATTGGGGCACAGGTAGAAGTGCTCTGAGGTACAGATTTAAGCCCTTAAAATACTGAAAGACAGAGAGCTTCCTGCAGATAAATCTTTTAAAATGAGGGATGTTTGCCTCCATTTAAGCTGATACAATGGCAAAGAAATAGTTTCTGCCCTTAAATTTAATCCCCTAAAACATTGGGAAAAGAGAGGGCTTCCTCTCTTTAAGTCATGTGATGGGAAAAGGGTGATTTTTCTCTCTATTCAAACCCCTGAGATGGAGGGGCAACTGGGTTTCCCAGTCAATTTAAACATTGAGAGGATGAAAACGTGAGAGTTACCCTGAATTCAAAACCATAAAATAATGCTGCTCCCCAGCCCCTACCCCCGTGGGCTCCCCTGGACTAGCAGAGTACCCTGCACAGGTGTGCCCGGGGAAGTTGCCTCTGAAGGCAATTGCTCGCACCTGCTGCACCTCCCTGCCTCTTATCCAATAAAAAGCAAACAACCCCTTTTTCTTAAACTGTATTATTTTTATATCCATGTTCTTCATGTTGATGTCTATAATTTATATTTATACATTATCTTCAAGTATGCTATATCTGTATGATATTACAATAATACATGTAACAGTATTTTTATTACTTTATTATGTATTTGTATATTTCATATTGTGGTTGTTTCCTTTTTTAATGAATATTTGAGTTCTGGGGCACTGCATTCAAAGGCAATCAAATGTTTTCTAGTGCATGATGTCGTATCTTCTAATTTTTTTCTGTTTGGTTTTGTGTAGCAAAATTGGTTTCATCCTCTGTACATGAGGGCACACAAACTGCATTGACCCTTCTGCACGCAGCAGTCCGTGTCCTTCCAATTCCTTAATATATGAATGGAATTTAAATTCAAGATCCAAATCCTGACAAGCTTGTACGAACTCCAAAGCCCCTGCAAGGGTTTCACAGGCAGGGAGGGAGACAAGAGTCTGCAGTCTGTCCCCAAAATCTGGCTGCTGGTTTGTTTCACCGGGCATAGGAATAATTGTGTAGTCCCTGGGGCTGCCTTGGTGGAGAAAGCTTTATTTATGTGCCCTGGGTTTACTCAGTGTCCCTTCAAAAAGATGGAAACTGATTTCATTGAAATGCCAGAGGGGCCCAATGCTTGCCCCAGCCCTGGGGGAAGGGGTTTAATGCCCATTTTCCCAATCCCTTGAGGTAGATGTACTGCAGGACTTTAGCCAAACTAACAATTCAAAAATGGAAGTTGTTTTCTATGTATCTGATCTTCACAGATGCTGAGTAGTTCTCAAGTCCACTGAGCTATGCTGTGCAGCAGTTGATTTTGAATTCAACCGTGCTTTAAAGAAGTACAATAATATTCAATGCTCATTTTACTGAGGAGAGGAATAAAACAAATACATGTTGACATTGTTCTTGCCAGTTCAGCATTTCTGCAGCAATTCCATTTGTTTCTTGCAGTATGAAAGTTCTACCAGCATCGGTCTTCAGAATTGTCTTCAGAAGCTCTTGCAATAACACAGTGTAATCAGAAGCCTTGACAAAAATGTGTGAAATTAAAGCACTTTAGGATGAGTAGAAGAAACAAAGAGATGTCCAGAGATGGACAGTGAGAACTTTTGCTCTGTGCTAGAACAGCTTATCCTTAAAATAGTGTCCCAATAAATTGAAATGGCTTGTGAAAGCAGCTGTGAGAAAAACAGCAAGACATACAAAGGACTTTCACACTGCAACCAGAGTTTTCCTGTCCTGGGTGGCTGTTTGCAGTAACATTGAAGCTACAAGAAAAATTATTCTCCCTAAGTGAACCGTAGAAACTATTTCAGTGGTAGTAAACTGACTAAAAGTCCCAAGCTTTTTTTTGTCTCTGTGTTGTCAGCAGAAAAAAATATTGTAGAGGGAGAGGGAAAAGGTGTTTTAAAGGTTTTATTCTGATTTTCCTTATTATGTCCCTTTTAACTCTGCTAATAAGGTTTTCTTTACACCCTTTCAAGTTTAAACATGTTTTACTTTTTCTCCTAACCCTATCTCACAGCAAAATATAAACCTACCAAAAACTGTCTCTAATCAGCTGCACATATTCTAGTATTGTGAAGTATTGATGTAAAAGTATGTATTTATTTGTATTTATAGTTGACTTGCTTTAATAAAATATAGAGAATTTTGCTTGCCCTTCTTCAGAAAAAGAGTTTTGTGAAGAACAGGTCCATTATTTTTGTATAATTGCTATATATATGATAATGTATGGTCCAAGAGATTACAGAAGAATTCATCTATACTTACAGCAATTCTCAGAATTTCACACATAGATGTTTCTTTGGTACGTGTTTTTCCACAGAATGTTTTTTTGGTTTTTTTTTTTTGGGTTTTTTTTTTTTTTTTTTTAGTTTTTAAATGGGTCTGTAGTTTAGCACTGAAGAAACTTAAAGGGAACACCTGGAAAATTTTCAGTGTTGGTATGACTATAGGGCACACATAATTATTTTCAGGTTTCATCACTGTAAGCCACAAAACATCAACAACTTCAAAAAGCAACAGACTCAAGACATCAATTCATTGCACCAAAATTGCAACACATAAATAATGAGGGTCAATGTGACAATTAGCACTGCAAGTGCCATTTACATTCCTTTGTTATTGGTACTGCAAGACTAGAAAAATCAGCTTTCATACACAAAAAAACCCAAAAAGGGACCAAAAATAGCCCTAGGACATAGGTAAATGTACCACAATACACATAAAGAACTTGGCAAGACAACACAAAACCATGGTTCTGTATCTCATGGGTAAGGTAACAAATGTCTCACAGCTGCATGTGGGCAGCACAATGTGGCCTAAGCTGGCTTCTTCTAGAATACCAAAGCAAAAATTTTCAACAAGACATTTCTAAATGTTTTTGTAAGCAGAATAGTTGAAAAATGCTGAACCACATTAGATAAATATAGTTAACCAGAGTTCAAAGTACTTAGTTTTTTTTTTTTTAAAGTAACAACCTACAATTACACATTAAAAAAAAAGCAAGCTAAATCAAACAAGAACAAACCACCCCCCCCAAACCCTACGCTGACATAAGTTTCCTTTAGTCCAAAATTCTGCTGTTTCAAAAGAATGTCTTTATCATAAGACTGTACAGCTGCAAAAATATACATTAATAACTACAAGATATTTTACGATAGAGAAGTGTGTTTGAAAATGCAAATATAGTCCCATTTTATACTTTTTTCAGTAAAAACATTTGAGAGAAACTCTGTTGAAGTCAACAAAATAACATTAGTAAATCTAACTCTGCTCTTTAAGGTGATCTCCAGTCAAAAACTTGACACAGAAGCATAGAGAAGTGTATTTAGTACTTTATCTTAATTTTACCTTCCCAAAAAGCCTCCAGTGTTCCTGCAGATTGACATGGCTTAGAAAAGCAGTGAGGAGTCTTCATGTTTACTTCTCACAGAAAATGTGCAATCATTTTTGGTTTTTGCTATCTCAGCCTTTGGACAAAGGATGCTAAAATCCAAAGGAGAGAGTGATTTCAGTATTGCCTTGGGCCCTTTATTTAATGCTTATACAGTTCTTTTTAAAAGCCCTATGTTGATGGGACAGAAGAATCAAGAGAAAAGAAAATGTACAGGGAATTAAAAAATGTAACATAACAGTTGGGGAGAGGGGGGAGAGGCAAGGGCAGGGAGGACCCAGGACACACAAAACACAGTCAGGGCCCAGGAGCCTGGGACTTGTTGCAACTCTGTCTAACTGTTAGTGCTGCTTCTTTTGCCTTCCGTCCTCCCTTCCTTCTCAGCAACTCAGGTGGCTTGCCTATCCTCCACCTGAGAACAACCTGAACATTAAGAATAATTAGAATAGACAAAGCTGTAGCTTAAAAAATTACTTTAATACCTGGAGTGGACAGCTCAAAGATTATGGGCTTGCAGTTCTGCAAACAAAGAAATTTTGAAATTCCTCCCAAATACTGAGCTTTGCCTAAACAAGGACTTGAGGACTCTGCCTCATTACAATATGCTATATCCTGTAGTCTACTGTATAAATACAGCAGAACTGGATGAAACACTGGCAGGCATCTTCCATCTCTCCTAAAAACCAAAAAGAGAAAAGCACAGTGCCTTAGGACATCCAAAGAAGGCAAGGTAATCTAATTGATAGCACCATTTTGGGTTTGACTGCATCAGCAGGGTTCCACTGAGTCCGGCCATGCTACTCCTGAAGCATCTCAGGATTCAATTTCCCTTCGGCCCAGGGCCAGACAGCTCCCAGTTCCCAGCAGCAGACACCTTCCTGTATTTGTGTATGAAAGCATCGGTCTTCCCCAGACCAACAGCATAAGCACCCTCTGGCACCAGAGACCCAAAATGTCTGCTGAGAATGGATTCTCCATCACCCTGTGCTGAGGAGGAGGAGGAGGAGGAATTGCCATCCACACTCAGGGCTTGTGCAGAGGCTGCTGCACTGTCACCACCAGCAGAGGCCTCGGCAGAATCACCTCCAGCACACCTGGTCAAACCATCCACGCGTCTGTGGAGCTCCTGGCTCAGCAGCAACACAAGAGTCCCTCCAACACGAAGCACTCTGGCAATCACAGGAAAAATAAAGGTTAGGTGTTGATCCTTCCTGGCATCCCTCTGCCTGTGCAGAATGCAACACTGCTGACACGTCAGATGCCACCTGCATTCAATAAAACACCTGAACGAGTCATGGCTCAACTCAGTGAGCTGCATCTCCAAGAGGAATTTAAACCCTGGATCTTCTTACCTCTTTCTAAGTGGTAAGAATGGGAGAGCAGGGCCCTGTCCTGACTCCAAAACATTTCTGATATTCACAGTTCTTTCTATTGGTTAGCAGGGAAGATGGACTCATTTTTTACCCCCGTCAGCATTCTTTCAAGGATTCAGAGCACCATCAAGCCTAGGGTTTTTGGAAACTGCAGAGGAACAGACTCCCAGTGCAGCAAGGGCTTCTCAGATTAGTACAGTAATTCTGAAACTGTCCCTTCCTTTCGGAAACTTTAAAATGTCTGCCCTCTCCCTGTTTCACTGATCCTAAATGGCTTTTGTTGCAATGCATCTGACTAGTCTGTTCCCAGGGATTCCCCAGCCAAATTATCTTTAGGTGTGTTTATCAGATCCTCTGGAATTCATCAAGGTTGCTGAAACAACAATAGTGCTGAACTGAGAAATCTTGAAGGCCCCTGAAACAACAGTCAGAGCAGACATGCTGAGAAACTGGTGGCAAAGAATGAAAGCACTCAATAAAAGAACACCTGGACTTTGACCAATCACTTTTCCTGAGACCCTCGGGGGGGGCTTGAGTGAAAGGGATCAATCAACCAATTGAGCAATGTGTGAAAGTGTGAACAGCAGTCTTAGAAATGTGTAATTGCGGTGGGAATGTAAACAATAAACTTCTTTGTAATCACATTGGTTAGGTGTTCAGAAGTTCCTTCCACCTGCAGGCTTTCAAACTCAGGAAGCAGAGGAAAAATAACCATTGTTTGCTATTAATTTTTCTAGGTGTATGTCCAAACACTATACTTGGCTTTGAAAGAAGGGAAAAAAAATTACTATCCTGACTCAGTTTACAGCAAGTAGTTTGAACAGTTTTACTGGTGGGGCTCTCATGGTAACGATCCCTTCCTCATCTCCACCTTCCCATGGGAATATTTTGCTTAGGATGGACCAATAGAGCAAATAAGGCCAGAAGACAAGCACAGTAAGATTGCCACACCATTCTGTGGAGCCACACCACCTTCTCCACCCCCTTCCTGAATTGGGTGAGTGAGATCAACACCCACTGAAGACCAGTCCTAGAGAAAGGGCTTGTGTTCAGGCAAGAAGTAGAGGGGAAGATGCCTTGAACTGTCTGTTACAAACAGTCCACCTCTTAGCTTGGCTCAACTCTGCCACAAAATGACAAGGTGACAGATGAAAGGACACACATAAAATCAGACCAGGTTGCTAATGAAATATTCCTGTATAGCATGTTAAATGCATTCCACTTTATCTAGTCTGAGATCCTTCCTGTAAAAGCTTGGCTGTGACCTCAAAAGGGAAAGCCTATGATTTTATACAAGCAGGCCTCAACTGAAAAAGGACTGCAGCTTTATCTGCCTGGCCATGCTTTAACTTTACCCAAGCAAACCTCTCCTCTTTCTCCCTTTGCCACACTTTTGAGTGCGGCTCAGAAATATTTCACCATCGCACCTTGCTGAGATCATTTGTAAGCATGGCTCGCTCAAGATCATTCCTTGTCAGCCTGCGTTGCCATCAGCACTCACAGCTCACAAGACACAATAAAACAGTCCCTAAGGGGCGAGTAAAGGGCTGAGACTTCCACAGCCTGCACAGGGTCAGACTTCAGAGTCGGAAACTGTTTGAAATAAAACAAATCTGAAGCTGACTGAATGCTTAGATCACAAATCATCGTGACACATCAAACCCCAAGCATGTCAAAGGCTACATGTACCTCTCCATTTCCTGGAGAATATCTGGTAGGAGCTGGGCATCATTCGTGGTCTTGAACTTCTTCCCAAATGGAATATCCGAAATAACACTGTCAAAGCTTTCCGTAGGCAGTGGCAATGCTGCAGAATAAAGGCAGGTCTTTATCTCTGACTGTCTGAAAAATGCACAGCAGCTATTGCCTGGTTCTCCTTTCAACACTGTCTGCCAGCTCTTTTTGGGTTATGCACCCAGATTCCCAACTCCTTCTGCACTTGTCCTCGCAAACAATACTATGGAGCCACCACCCTCTGCAGACTGGAAAAGACAAATGCATGACAGCATCGTTTAGTTTGCAGATTCCCTGCTCCTGATAAAGTCTGCTCCTGCAGCAAACCCCTCCTATAGGGCACTACGTGGATCTGAATTAACTGCCATGTCTCAACACACAGTACATCTTAAACATGAAAATAATTTAGCACAACACAAAAGAAGAACTAAGTTTGTGAGCACTTCACTAAGTGCAAATGTTCAAGTGCACATGTGTGAATGGCAAGGAAGCACATCAAATTCCTCTCCATCCCCCTCTTCTCCCCCTAGGAATTCAGTTACAGCCAAAATCACTTGGATTCTGTCAGAGTTAGTGTTTTTGAAGTGTCGCCTTAGAGTTTTTGCACCACAGCAAAGGTCAGTTTCCCTGGCGAAGGTGCAGCACTGCACCTGTGGTGATGAAGGTCAGCCACATGGCAGGCTGTGCAGGCCAGGCTGAGATCCTGTGGGTCCCCCATCCCTCAGGGTGCTCAAAACTGACCAGACACGGCCCTGAGCAGACAACAGGACTAAAGACGTCCAACAGTCCCTCCTCACCTAAACTCTGCTGAGATTCTACACCAACTTTTCTAAAACTACCTGAATATGTTTCCCAGACCATTCTTGGGTCAACGCTTGCAGCACAACAACTGGGTATCAATTTTATCTGCAAATGAAAGGTCATGTCACCTACAGTCCTGCTCAAGACATGCAGAAATAACAGCTTTTGACCAGTGATGAAGACACCAACTAATCGTTCAGTTTAGAAAACCTGATACCTAAGTACTTTCTGTTATCCTAGAAACCAATCTCAAACACAGCTTTTAACTGACAAATAAACCTACATTTTAATAAAAAATAAATAGTATTTCTTACCATTATGGTAAAAAATAAATACTGCAAGGTAAAAAAAATATGCATACTTCACTCATGCACAGGGAAAAACAGTCAGCTTTCCGGTCATGAATTTCATATGGGGATAATTTAGCCTCAGACTTTGAGGTCCAGAATAAGGTCATGAAATAATTACCTTCTCTACAGACTCGCTTGTGAATTAAGAGCAAACAGATTCCCTCTTACAGGAGAAAGGCATCATCATTCCAAATACACCTACTGCAAAACATGAACAATTCAGCTTAGCTTAGAGTCTTCACCAATATTCATCTAGTAAATTTAAGTTACAGGCTGCACTTTATTTGGATTTGTCCTGGCTGTGTCCCATTAAGATACAAAGACTCTCACATGGGACATCGTCTTTGCAGTATTCACACATTTACCATTAAGAGAGACAACTACTGTCCACACCAGACAATTACAATTTTCATTGTCTTCTGTTGACTTCATTTGTACCAAAGTTCCCAGGTGCAGGCAGCAGGGAGGAAGAACAAATAACTACCCCTTCACCAGCACTACAGTCACCACCCAGCTATTTGCTGGGGGTTAGCTCTACAACATATCACTTCAAGAGAACATTTCCTGAACAATCCCAGAAACACAAAAAAATTCACTTGGAAAGCCTACAGACATACCTTTTCCAGAAACTTTAAGCAATTCAATCTTATCCATTAAGCCTGCAGTTTTAATATTGTCATCTGCACCCTCTAATTGTGAATCACTTATATCAGCACCCCAGTAACAGGCTTCCTGTTCAGAGAGAAAGAGAAAAGTAATTTTGTTAACGCTAGGGCTATTTATTTTATAAACCCTTCTCAGAATTGCATTGTTGCACAGCTCTTGCGAGACAACCCCCTTTCTGGGACATCTGCTATTGTTACCTAGAGCAATTCACAATCTAGGGGATGGAGGAACGGAGAAAAATGTGCTGTCTTTATTCCTTTAATGTTCTGGTCTGCTCAAGACACTTGAAATTACAGAAATATCAAGAGCATGTCCTAACAGCAAGACCCCCGCTAGCTACAGCCAGCCCCACTGCCTCTAATGCTGATGACTGTCCCATCACACCGACTCCTCCAACCCCAGGATAAGCCTAGGAAGCTTTACATGTCTGTGGCTGCCTCACACAAACCCTGAAGTGTGAATCAATAGCTGCACCAGCCTGTAGGACACTCATTTGAGGGAACGTTTGTTACTAAAACACTTTTAGAAGCTGCCTAGAAAGATTGATTTGGTTTCACCTTTCCAGCAATGGACTTTGGCCTAACTGGTAGAGGGAAAATCCTGTATCACAACTACCAGTTTCCCTGCAAAGGTCCAGCCAGATGTGGCTGCAATACTTACGGGCCACTCTTTGGCAGCCTCCAGCAGTATCGTTCCTAGCCCACACATGGGATCCAGCACAAGGGCACCAGCCTACAAAACCAGAAGTGTTATGCATCCCAAGCAAGAAAGACTCCTTAGCCAGGACAAAGCTTACAGAGGGATGTACATAATCCCACTGAATCCAGCACCAATTAATAATGATCACAGGTAATCCCAGGCCAAACTCGCTTGTAAGGGAATATAGTAAACAGCACCAATAGCTTCACTACAGACAGCCCTGAGGTGATATTCAGGAGGAAATATTACAAGTGGATTGCAGACAGATATTGGTACCAAAATAATCTGTGAAAAGAGATCACATTTCCTTGGAAAACCACACCAAACAAGGTTTCATTTTCTCACTGTCACTGGACAATGAAAAAAATCTTGCCAGTTAGACATACAGCTGTACAAGGATTAACAGCTCTGTTGAGAAGCACTTGGAATTACAGCAGACACCTGGCTGAACAGCAGGTGACAGCACACTCTCAACACAGGCATGGCAGATGTCCATGCACTAGAGAACAGGGCATTAGTATCACCACACTCTTTCACAGCATCCTGCTCCAGCCCGGATGAGCAGCACCCCACTCCCCTTCATTCAGGACTCTGCTTCTTTGCAAGGAACATTCACTGACTCTGATTTCAGCCAGAGATGCCATGGCCCATGCAACTGTTGACCGCAGTCCTGCTGTTTTGATATACTCTCTGTTTGCCAATGGAAGCCTGCAGACAGCAAAAAAACAAACAAAAAATTAAATTAAAACAATAACAGAATCACCCAGAAAAGCCCACGTAATGTCAAAGAACAAATGAACTGGACGTATCTAGGGAGAGTCAGAGAAGTCTGCTTTTAACCATAACTCGCTGCGAAGTCTGGTCTGTGTGTTCATTTAAAATCCAAGCAGATCACAAGACTAATTTGACAACCAGTGATTATCAAACCAAAAGATAAATACTTGTGGTGGACAGCAAGATTTATAAATCTTGCCTGTTCTGATATTGCCACAACAAATATGGTGGGGAGAATGCTTACCTGAAAAGAGGAATCCCCACCACAGAGTGAATGTCATTAAGATGTACAAAGATCTAAAAGAGGAAAAAAAACAATCCTAACATTTAAAAGTCTCAAACTCACAAGGCAATTACTTTAACTCATTTAAACCAGACACAGATGCTTTTATAAACTTCTGATCTCAGTTTTTAAGAACAAAAATGCATACTATAAACAATACAAATAATTATAAATATATTATATAATTATAAATATAATTATAAAACAATACAATAAGAAGAAATCCCACTAGATAATCTGAATGCCACTTTAAAGATGATTTAATGCTTAAGCAAGCTGAAGGGGATTTTGTCAGCCAGGAATCCATCAGCAAGCACTTGAATTCATATGGGGGCCTATTTTTTCTTAACACAGCATGGGAATTTTTAGTTATAAATCCTTTTAATACAAGTGGGAGAATATTATTCACTGTATACTAGCAACAAAATAAATAAAAATGAAAGAACTGCCAACCAACCAACCAACCAAACAAACAAAAAAAAACAAACAAACAAAAAAAAAACACCAAACAAAAAAATCTATCAAACAAAAAACCTCAAACCAAACCCCAACAAACATAACCCCCAAAACAAACAACAACAACAACAAATAACCCCACCAATTATCCCACAAGGGGCAATTTAGATAGAATATGCGTAAGTAATCCTTCCAGAAAAGTAGGCAGCTAAAAGAAGTTGTTCTGCTGTCCCCTAGAGAGCATCCCAAAAGAAGACTGAGCTCCCCAGCAGGTCTTGCATGACTGCAGTCCCAGTCCTCAGCACTTGAATAGTTTCAGAGCAAAAATCTGGGCAAGAACAGAAGGTTCATATGAGCCTCAACAAGGCTGTACATAATACTCAGTGTGGGAAAACCAGTGCCAGTAAATGAACTCAGAGTTTCTACAGGTCTCGGATCTCTCAGCATCAGTGCTGAGAGCAGCTTCCACACACCAAGCACAGGGATGGAGAAACAGCTCATCAAGAGCAAGGAATCCTTGGGAAGGTCTCCAGGCAGCTGCAAGGGTGCACTAATCGAGCTGCTTGCCACAGACAAGGTGTGGGGGAGGCTGTTCCACAAACGGCATTCTCAAATCTAGCTCTTTGAGAACATGGCCTTGCTGCTTGCTCACTTCCCCTCCAGAGGCCACAGATGCCCCATGGCTCAGGTGATTTCCATTTATACACAGTCAGAGTCCAGCAGTCTGCAAGGGTGCTGGATCCTGAAACACCTTCTCTATGGATCCTTCCCCTCCCATGCAGGCCTATGCAGCCAGGCTGGTGTTTATTCCAGAGCTCTGGAAAGCACACTCACACAAGGGCCACCTACATGCTTTGCTCAGCACTACCAGCCAATTTCCAGGTAAATTCAGCAGCAGAAAGACCAGCAGGGAGAGGCCATGGTGCCATGTGCAAAGGGAGCAAAGAACAAAACAAAAGGTGTCAGGGGTGATTCTGGAAGCATCAACAGGCAGACAAGTACCTCCAGGTCAGGGTGCCGCAGATCAGCACGCCACCCGCACTGCTTCACGAGTGCGATGCCAATGGCTCTTCCAATCTCCTACAAGGGGGAAGAACAGGCACAGGCAATAACCAACCACAGAACCTGGAAAACTACAGATCACAGCCTTGGATGCAAAGCCCTCAGAAATCCATGGGAAAAGAAAGACTCTATGCAACTCACACAATTCACACCAGAGAGGTACAACAGGGCAGAGCAGGAGAGCGAGGGGCAAAGCAAACACACCACATGGCAACAACCCTTGTTCAACTGGAGTGACAGAGGCGAAAGTTCAAGTCCTGACTAAGTCACAACAAAATATTCACTTGAGTTGGACCTGATCCTTGTGGATCACTTCCAGCTCAGAATACTCTGTGATTGAATTCTTAATCATAAGCACAAAATACTTCCAGTGACTCTAAGGCAGATTAACCAACAGAAAACCTGCAAATGCACAACTACAACTCACAATTTTAATGCTTTCATTACATACAGAAAGCTCTGATTACCTTCAGAGTATAAATTCAAGCATAACACAAATTTATTCAAACACCCTTGTAGGGAGGCTCATGTGTCTCACCAAGGTACTAGCTTTAGTAGGAAAAAGAATCTAAACTACCGTTACCCTCAAGTAAGAGAAACCTGCACAGATGGGAAGAGGCTGGATGGAATGGACCCCTGCAGGTCTGTATGCCACTATTCTTTCCCAAGGACCAAGCTCCACTTTTCCCAAGACTCACCCCAGGGCTGCATTCCTGAAGAACAAGTTCTCCCCAATACCCAACCAGAGGAAACTGAAGCTGCAAGTTCTGGCTTTTATCCCTTCTTCTAGACTGCCTGCCACAACTGAAAGGAGTCTGGATCCACAGTCCTTGCAATGGCCCTTCAAGTAGCTGTAAACTTATCTGATCACTCCTCAGCCTCTGCAAGCCCAGAAACCTCAAACTCTTCCTTTACTTATCCTCAATCAAAGGTATTGATTTGGAAAACAGTAACGGTAACAGAACACAGAAATTAGAAACAGCATTTGTATTTCCTCCTGTTTAAGGTGAATACATGTTCAGGGCTTTGTGAGAAACAGAAATAGCTTACAGCAGTTTATTATTCCAGAACACACAACACAACTGAAATAACAAACAAACTACACATCTCTGTGTACCGTTGCTGAATTTTTTAAAACACAGATATTTCAGCATACCTGTGAAGTAAGTATTTTGGAAATCGCTCCACTACAGCGACAAGACACTCTGAAACTGAAGCTAAGCTTCTCATTCACAGTAGGATTCTCTCCACTGCCTTTGGAAGGGAATTCTGAGGAAATCTTGGTCTCAATCCAGTGCTCCTGACTACTCGTTCTCTTTGGCACCACACATGTCTCTCCAGATTCCACTTCACATTTCTCAGATACAATTGCTCTCACTTGTTCCATTTTCTGCCTTTTACTTGCAGTATTTGTGTCTTCTTCTGACTGTCTCTTCAGAGACAATGCATTTTCTTGAGAGACATCATCTGTTTTCCCCTCATATCCATGAAGCTTTCTCCAAACAGAGATAATATCCAGCCAGTACTTCGGTTCCTCAATGACAAGGCTTTTAATCTCATGAAGCATTTTCCCTGGAAGAAAAAAGCAATTTTGGGTTTAGCACCTCAGCCTTGGCATTTCATTTCCCTGCAGACTGAGAATAGCTGTTAACAGCAACTGCATTCAGATTTCATTAATGTGTGAATCCAGAAACCAGCAGCTGATACCACAGGCACAGCTGAGCTCTCAGCACCCACATACCCACCAGAAGTCACACAGACATCCCTCAGATTACAAGCTCTGCACAACCAAGGTTAAATCACGCAAGGGTTGAATTTTGCACAGGAATTCAACAGATGTAGAAAACCAGATCACCTGCGAGAGTCACTCCTCATTCCCAGGGACAGAGGACCGGCCTACTATGCCACCCTCCCCAGAAAGCACTTGGCCCATGAGTAAGAAATGCAGGACACTTTCCAGAATTGAAAGGCAGATACAAAAATTTATTACTTTGAGTCATCTCAGGCAAAACCAAGTTTATTCTTTCTGAAAGAAAATTTCTGCTTCCCATTCATCACTCTGCATTCAATCCTGCAACACACACTTACACATGTGGGCAGTCCCAAGCTAGCTACAGGAGAGGCATGAGGAACAGAGAAGCCAATTCATTAAATACCTCAAAGCTGGTCAAGAAAACAAAAAAAAAGGTCTTTCTAGTCATCACTTAAAATTTTAGAATCATGATTCAATTTCATCCTCAAAGCCAAACATAATCTCCCAAATAAAAACCCACCAGCAGGCAGATATCAATCCATCTAACTTGAAATTCTCATTTCAACACTGACAGAGAGGATGACCCAAGCAGCTGAGACTTAGAAGAAAAACTGTGTACTTAACAGTAAATTGACACAAGATATAGGTCGAGATTCACTTTGTTTAACAGAAAATAAGACTTATTGTTAAAATAAACACAAGAGGTCTAGAACTGAACTTTGGGGTTTGGGTATGGTGTTTTCTTTTTGGGATGGGTCAGGGGAGAGAGAGTCTCAAAAATACACATACACGTTCAGAGTTGGCAGAATACAGTCTGGAAGGCAGCTACTGAAAACAATTTAAAAGCCCTTTTCAGGTTAAAAAAATGTTGAAAATAAACACAGGTGAAAGACACTTCAGAATCGATTACTATCAATTAGAACTACAGCCACTAGCAAAAAATGAAACACCTCTGAGTTATAACTAGTACTCAAACCGAGGTTTCCCGTCCCCGCGCAGCCCGTGTCCGGGCCATACCTCTGTTCCCGGACACCGGCAGCGGGCTGTGCTTCTTCAGCAGCAGGAACAGGCGTTCCCCCGACCGCAGTTTCCGCAGCTCGCCCGGGCCCGCCACCGCCCTGAAGAACACTTTTCCCGACACGCAGTCCACCTCCGGGGAGAATATCCGTCGGACCCGGCCGGACGGCTTCGGGTGAGCCCCTCCCGCAGCCCTGCGGGCAGCGCGGCCCCAGCTCCCTACGGAGCCGGCCGTGCGGAGCCCGCTCCGACCCCGACCCGACTGCACGGCCCCGGCTCCGGTCCCCCCGCTGACCCGGGCCGGAGCGGAGCGCTCGGGTGGGCCCCGGCTCCGGTCCCCGCTGACCCGGACCGGAGCGCTCGGGTGGGCCCCGGGTGAGCCCCGGCTCCGGTCCCCCCGCTGACCCGGACCGAACCGGACCGGAGCGGAGCGCTCGGGTGGGCCCCGGCTCCGGTCCCCCGCTCACCCGGACCGAACCGGACCGGAGCGCTCGGGTGGGCCCCGGCTCCGGTCCCCCGCTGACCCGGAGCGGAGCGGAGCGCTCGGGTGGGCCCCGGCTCCGGTCCCCCGCTCACCTCCGTGGCGCCGAGCCGCGCCCGCACCTCCCGCGCCAGGAAAGGCTCCAGGCCGCGGCCCGCCGTGCAGAAGAACCGCCGGGGCTCCGCCGCCGCCATCGCGACGAGGCGGGGCCTGTGCGGCGGGGCAGGCTTGGGCGCTGGGAACGGGATTTAAAAGTGCCCGGGTTTTGTATTGTTTCCTGTGTTTTGTTTTATTTAGCCTTCGAATAGCCAGCCGGTAGGTGCTGTTTGTGCAGGACAAACGTGTTTTCCGTAAGGAAACGCACAAGATACTTGTCACCAACTGCTCAGTAGGGCGGGTTCAGGCACTTGGAATGGCTTTATTTTCTGTACAATTAGTCCTGTGTAGTGATGACTGTATGTAAATAATACAGATATATATATATACAATATAGTACACACGATTGTTTTCACTGTAAATTTAGAAGTGAAAAAATTGCTTTCCATTGTTATTCTACACAAACGCTTCGGTAGGAAGTTCTGGCTGTTGTTTTGGCATGACCTGCAACTTCAGCGGAAAAAGGACAGGCAAACAGATCTGTTGAGCGCTCTAAATTCACTATGCAGTAAATTACACAAGCCAGGTAGCAGCCAGCAGAATACCGAGGATCTGAATTCAGTACAGTAGTGATTCTTCCTCCAAGGAGAAAAAAAGAAAAGCTAGGAGCTTGCATTATATAACTAAGACAAATCACATATGTTACAGCCTTTTCTTCAGACGTTCGTAAACAATAGGTTTACGACTTCAGGCAAAGAAAATAAAGTTCCTGAGTTGGTCCTTAGACCCTTCACACATAAGCAGCATTGTAAAGGTGCAAGGACCTCAGCAAACACGTACATTCCATGCCTAATAGCTTAAGCGTGCATTTTGTACTTGCTTTATGGTACACACTCTGTTTATTAAGACTACTGTGCAAAAAAGATTCCCAGCCACTGAAGGGGTTTCTGTAATTGTCTATAAATTATTAGTAACATTCCTAAAGTTTAGCAGTGTGAAATTATTGAAAAAGGAAAACCATCCTTGTAGTTCACCCTCAAAGCTGTACACAAGCCCTGTACCCTGCACTGACAAATGAGGGAACACTGGCAGCAGCCTGCATGGCCAGTGAAGTGTCGAGAAACATGAGCTAATATGCATTGTGGTTTACTTCAAAATATATAAATATTTTTATATATTAAAATAAAAATAAATATATATTTATAAAAAATTTTTTTGTAAGTATTTTAAAATGGAACAAAGCTTGGTACAGGTGCATCTGACACTGCAAACACAAATATATAAGGCACCAATCATTCAGGCCAGATTTATTTTTATGTATCTTGGAATCACTGTCTTCATTTCTTCTTGTCAGATTGGTGCTACAGCTTGTCAGCCTGTAAGAAAAGTCAAAGTCAAAACAATTTTGGAGCTTTTTCAATATCAGACCACTGTAATTTCCCTACAATTTAGGTTTTGATCTTCCACGCCTGAAACTGCTTAAATTATTTTATTTTTAAAAACGCTAATGTTAATTTTCTTTTTCAAGATTTGAGACTCGATTATAGGAAACAGTTAAAACTGAATAGTCTATATTGGAACAATAACTAGCAATGTCTGAAAATTTTAACTTTGTTTGAAATTTTAATAAGGCCTGTCTGGAATGTAGTTATTATTATTTATAATAATAATTGCAATATTATTTATATTTTAAAAATAAAACAAACCTGAAGGCACAGACAAAACTGTTTGAAGAGTGAAATTAAACAGCTAGAAACCAGCGTTCTGCCTAGAATTAATTCTTTTGCAGTTGAACACTCTTCAAGTTACGTACAGCTCTCTCTTCCTGGCAACTATGATAACATATACATGGAGATATGGATTTAAGTGACTAACTGGGGGGCACACAGCTTTTAAACTGTGGTAATTCTTCAGACATTCCAGGTGCTCCCCCTGGAATACATTTGCTTTTTCAGGGTTTGAGTTATATGTCTTTAGTAAATGAGAAAGGAAAAAACGCTGGTTCATATAAACTGGCAGTTAATGTAGAATACAATGTATTCTACAGAATGAAGAATACAATGAAGAAACTGTTGGGGGTGGAGGGGGTCCCTACTAGAGTAAAATTAGGCATTAACAACTTATAAAAGCAGTATATTTGAGGTTAGTATCCAGAGTTTTGCTGCTTCTCTTGCAATACAAAATTATATTCCTTTACACAATGGTTCCTATTCCACTGCATGTACTAAAAAGCTCCTGGCATTGACCTCACTTAATCTCCTGAAAAATGTGACATTACAGGTGATACAAAGCAGTGAAGAGCAGTGTTCCAGCCTTCAAACTTATAAAGTATAAGAAATTTCAGAGCCCTAAGATTATTTGAACAGACGGTGATGCACTACTTGTCTGTAGTGCTGAATGGAGTATTTCACCTCCCCCCAGTTCAGGACCATTTTTTAAACACTACCATAACAATATTAAGTGAAGAGTAAAAGCCAAAAACTTTATGCAGTTTTAACCATTTCTACTATTTCAAATAGTCTGTCCTCTTTTCACCTTCTTGTTTTCATATGTGAACAAAACTTCAGGATTTGAAATGTCAGCATCAAACCAGACTGTCCAAACCTAAAATACATTTTGAGTATGAAAGTGTAGGCACCAACCAAAACTCAAATACTAAGTTGTGTAATTCATTATAAAGCAAAAGCATTTGTATTCCTGTGACCTAAATCTGGTATAACACTGATCCTGATCTCCTAACATTAATTTCTAACATCAGCATGTTATTTATATCCAAAGTTTAAATCCTGCATCCCTCACTTGTACTGCTGCAGCTATACCATTTCAGGTATTGCTGGCATCCAAGTTTATCTTCTTCAAATGAAAACTTGTGGAAGAAACTACCGTGCTTTCTCTCTTAGTCTTTTATGAATATTCATACTTTCACTTCCGACTCCTTCAAGAAATCTGTTTTTATTGCATCATACTTTGCCTTTCATACATGTTCAAGGTATGTCCAAAAGGAACTCAATGTCACAACCAGACCTCTGGAGTGCTACACAGTCAAATGCAAGGTACCTTTCTACCCTGATCAGACAACTTGTGAACTGCTGGCAACACCAAGACATCAAAAATAACATGCAGCTCAAAGTGAAGTAATGGGACAGTAATGGTATTCAAATGAGGAAACACTTCTGCAGGAAATAAAGCTTTGGATCATGTTCTCTACAGTTAGATCAAAAACAGTTTCTGTGAAGAAATTCCTAGAAGTGAGGGTAAATGCTGTTCGTTCTTACGCAACTGAAATAGAACACAAAGCAGTTAAATTACTTGCACTGCATCTATAATCCAAATTGCCAAATCAAGCCATCTGCAAAATAAAAGCCCTTCCTGCTTGCCTGCCTGCCTGCAGGCATAACCTGTGCTTTCTTCAGCTGACTTAGCTGACATATTACAGATTTCTCTACGCAGTCAAGACAGAGCACTAAAACAGCTTAGAATTCTAGTCCTTCCCATCAGACAGGAGAAGAGCAAAGCCATGTTTCTAAGCCCCTTGTTCCCAGAACATGGCTAAGCACGTTTCTAAAAGACTTCTGGCAGTTCATTGGTTAGTTCTGTACTACAGCAAGCATAAACTCTGTAATTCTTGCTTCATATTAAATTCTTTCCAGTTGAGATTTTGGACGAATCCAATCCTCCAAGGTCCTTTCAAACAGTCCACAGAAACCAGTCTGCTCCAGTCTATGTTTATAGTGTTTCTTCACAGACAAAACAACTTGAAGCACAGCTACACTTTTACCTCAGAATTTCCTGGTCCCACTTTTTGTTCAGGTCCACAAAAGCACACATTTACAAAAACAGAGCATAGCGCTAGGACTTCTCTTATTATTTCCAACATCGCCATCAAAATAAGGCATGAACTCTCATCTCCCTATACTTCATTTTTCAACAGGACAATTATTTGTAAGTGTCTATGCTCCAAAATTCCTCCATTTGACTTCCTATTATCAAAAAGCCCATCAGATGGCTAGGAAGTCCTTTAAATAACTACTTTTATAAATTAGCACTTTCTGCAAAAGACTTACAGGACATTGCAGGGTTATGCAGTGGGCATAGAACTGATGTGTTTGGCTCCTGTCAGGTGTTTTTTTACAACCTCTGAAAACACAAGTCTCAGTCACAGCTGGGTTTCTTTGCTATCCCTTTGTCCAAAACCAATTAGCAGTGCTAAAATACTGTTTTCATGTTAAGAAGATTTACTGAAGCTTTTGATTAAAACTTCTTATTTTTCTGTTCTTCTCAAGGTGAACTTGAGTTTACTTTGCAGTTCACAGAATAGACTTAGATTGACACTGCATAATGTCCTAATTCACTCAGTAAATTAAATTAAAAATGAACTAGTGCTAGTTCACTTCCTATCCATAAATCCATGCTGTTATTTAAGTAACAGCAGTTACTTAAATATTTCAGTCAAATAGGACAGCGCAGACTTGAACTATCTTCTACTTTTGAGAAGTGTTTTGACTGCTTTTACCTTGATTGCCTGCTAAATCTGAGTTTTGGGAATTACTAATACTAATGGAGAACAGTCTGCAAATGCAATGTGCAACCATAAGGAACTGAAGTGTTTGGAGAGGACAGAAACACTCAAGATTCTCATGGAAAAGCTTTCAGCATACATGTCTGAGAATTACTCATTTAATATTTTCATGCAGTTGTGTGTATTATTCAATAGACAACACTCAAATCATGTAAAGTGAATTAAAAAAAGATAATGAAATTGTAAATTAGCACCCATCCCCTCTCCATGATGAAAGCCTGAGCCAACAGGAGCGAAAACATAAGATTGTATTGTTTTTACTGAGTTCAGTATATTCGAATACAGAAATATTTTCTGGACTGTTTAAAAGCTTACCCAGGAGAAAAACACCAGAAAAATCACCACACAAATCCTGCTTTAAAATACATAATTTTTAACAATCCAGAAAATTTCACTACAATAGGTTAAAGATTCTTCTCTAAAGTGTCTTTTCTAAATAAAATTTACACATCAAATTAATAAAGAATTACAATACAAGGTTTCTCATCACCACCATCCACAGGACAGCACTGCATGCAAAGAGCCCTTACAAGAGTCAAGAGTTGGCAGCTGTTGTCTAAATCATATTTTCATCAGATTTAAGTGCTCAAGTCACTGGTAAAACTTGGACTTGGGCAGAGGTGAGAATTGAACCAGTAGTCTCAGAAGCAGCATTCCTCCAAGCCCACCAGCTGGGCTGCCAGACAGATGGACCTTTCCCATCTTGGTACCTGTAATGCCAAATGATGAACACTGGGAACAGCAGTAATTATCACAACCAAAACCTGCACTTTGCTGTCTGCTGGTAAGTGCACACACAAAACTTTATGTCTCTATGAATAGGATAAAGCCAACAAATGTATCCCATTAGACATAAACAATACAGCCTAAAGTAATTAGTGAGTCCCTTGACTCACCATTTAAATGAACATTTAAAACTAAACTGAATCCAATGTCTTAAAAATCATGGGCTGAGAGGAATAAGCCTCTTTGTAAGAGTCAGAATTAATTCTTATATAATGGAAACTTCCACACAAAATGAAGGATGTCAGTGATGGAAGCATACATCAGCAATCCAAATCCTGCATGACCAAAGATGCCAGTTCACTAACAAAACTAAAGTCATACCTCAAAGAAACATTTACAGTCATACAAATCCATTACACTAAATCCACATTCATAATATTCTCATTGAAAAAAAAAAAGTCACAACAGAGTATCTAGTGAGTGTATTTGGCTTTCCAATTTTAATTTCAACCATCTAATTCGGACAAGGATCAGGCTTCAGAAATCTTCTCAATTTGCTACAAAACACAAGGAAAAAAAGCAAAGCTCTAGAGAACACGACAAAAGTGTTAACTGCCACTGAAAAGTGTCGTATTAAATAAACTTTAGCCTCACCAGAAAAGTTGGAGTTGGGTGGGGGTAGGAAGGAAGAATCAAAATTTGGGGGGAAAAAACCAAAGCAGTATCATTTAATCTCAGAATGAGAACCTTGAAACGGACCTTAAAACTCGTCCAGTCCCATTAACCTGCCATGGTCAGGGATACATTCCACTGTTCCAGGCTGCTCCAAGCCCCGTCCAGCCTGGCCTGGGACGGGGACAGGGACAGGGACAGGGACAGGGACAGGGACAGGGACAGGCACAGGGACAGGCACAGGCACAGGCACAGGGACAGGCACAGGGACAGGGACAGGGACAGAGACAGGGACAGAGACAGGGACAGAGACAGGGACAGGCACAGGGACAGGCACAGGGACAGGCACAGGGACAGGGACAGAGACAGGGACAGGCACAGGGACAGGGACAGGCACAGGGACAGGGACAGAGACAGGGACAGGCACAGGCACAGGGACAGGCACAGGGACAGGGACAGAGACAGGGACAGGCACAGGCACAGGCACAGGCACAGGGACAGGGACAGGGACAGGGCAGCAACGGCTTCTTTGGGCACCCTGTGCCAGGCTCTCCCCACCCTCCCAGGGAAGGGTTTCTTCGCAGGATGCCCTCTAACCGTGCCCTGTGGCGGTGGGAAGCCGCTCCCTGTGTCTGTCCCTCCGGCTGTCCCGTGTCTGTCTGTCCCTCCGGCTGTCCCCTGTCTGTCCCTCCGGCTGTTCTGTGTCTGTCTGTCCCTCCGGCTGTCCTGTGTCTGTCTGTCCCTCCGGCTGTCCTGTGTCTGTCTGTCCCTCCGGCTGTCCTGTGTCTGTCCCTCCGGCTGTCCCGTGTCTGTCTGTCCCTCCGGCTGTCCCGTGTCTGTCTGTCCCTCCGGCTGTCCCGCAGCACCGCTGGGCTCCCCCCGCTCCCCCTCAGCGCCCTCAGCCCGGTGCCGCCTGGCGGGCTCCGCGCCCCTGTGCGCATGCGCGGGGCCGTCTCCATGGCAGCGGCTGCCCACAGGGAGGCGCCGCCATGAGCCCGCCTGAGGTGGAGCCGCTCGTCTGCCGCAAATACGAGATCAAGCGGCGCCTGGGCAAGGGGGTGAGTGCCTGGCGGGGTGGCTTGTGGGAGCTGGGAGGGCCCATAAGGGCTCGGGGGGCCCCTGTGGATTTCAGGGCACCGTGAGAGCTCCAGGCGGTCCGGGGGAGCTGAGCGGGTGCTTGGGTTTTCAGGCGCCCGTGGGAACTCTGTCGCTCCGGGCCCGGTGAAGCTCCAGGGGAACTCCGGGGGACTGACTGTAAGAGCTCAAAAGTAAACAGTAAATTGGATCTGAGTCTCAAAATACATTCTCTCTGTGCCTGCCAAATTCTTCTACATTTACTGTAACCCAATCAGATCATACATCATAAAATGTATCTTTATAATGAACCAATGATAAATTCTAAGATACATCTCCTCAGACGGTCTCTAAACCCTCCCGAGTTATCTGCTTTTCTATTCTGGCAGATCTTTGCTATCATTTAGTTGCGTTGATACAAGTATTTAAGTATTTCCCTCATTATGTTCACAGAGTCAAGGAATCACTGAGATGGAAAAGCCCTCTGAGCATGTGGAGTCCACCCACTCCCCCGAGCACTGCCACCTCTAATCCATGTCTCCAATCCCATATCCCACGTGGCTGTTAAATCCCCCCATGGATGGGGACTCCTCGCCTGCCCTGAGGCAGCCTGTGTCAGCCCTTTGCAGAAGGGTTTTTCCCCAATATCCAACCTAAACCTCCCCTGGCACAACTTGAGGCTGTTTCCCAATTGCCAGCAGGGTAGTACTGTACAACTTGTACAACTGTTTGTGCTGCCTGATGTGTGGCAAAGATCCTGATCCCATGCTCCAGGACCACACGTGTTACTGGAAGCCTGCCTTGATGTCCTTACATGAGTATTTAATCACTAGAATCAGGCATTTCAGCTCTTTTGCTTTGTACAAATATTTAAACATTAAATGGGGATTTCTGGGTGGGTTGTGAAGCCTTTGAGCAAAGGTAAAGCAGCTCCTAGACTGTGGAAAGATTCAAATCTATGGCCTAAAATAAAAAAAACTGGATCTGTACCACAAGTGAGACTGAGTAACCATCATTTGCAAGTAGCACAGTCATCCAGAATAGGGAGAACTCGGCCAGAAGTTCCTGTTCCCTTAACAGACAACACAGCTTTTAATTAAAAAAAAAAAAAAAGGTTTAGTGTTGGACCTGACAGTGCTCTGTTAATGGTTGGACACAGTGGTCTTGGAGGGCTTTTCCAACCTCAGCAATTCTGGGACACTATCACTGCAGGCTTTGGTAAAAGGTCTGTCTCCATCCTTCTTACTGCCCCCCTTTCAGTTCTGAAAGACCATGGTAAGTTCTCCTTGGAGCCTTCTCTTCTCCAGACTGAACACCCCCAGCTGTCTCAGCCTGGCTCCAGAGCAGAGGGCCTCCAGCCCTTGGAGCATCTCCAAGGCTCTTCTCTGCACCTGCTCAAACTGGTCCGCATCCTTCTTGGACCAAGTAGCTGCAAGCTGGACGCTGTGCTCCAGGTGGGAATCTCACCAAAATAAAATGCAGGGAAAGAATTACCTCTCTTGACCTGCCAGCCACACCATGGATAAATCCCAGGTGCCATTGGCATCTTGCCACCTGGACACACCTGGGCTTATGTTTAGCCACTGTGACCAGCACCACCAGGTCTTTTTCCAGCTTTCCAGTCACTCTGTCCCAGGCCTGGCATCTTTCATGAGGTTGTTGTTACCCAAGAGCAAGACCTTGGCCTTGATGGCCTTTGCACCATTGGCCTTGGCCCATGGATCCCATCCCATTGATCCCACCTTTCCAGGTCACACTGTCACAGAGGGAGATCAGGTTGGTCAGGCAGCACCTGCCTGTCACAGCCTCGAACCATCTGGGCCTGATCCCCTGGTTGTCCTTCTTTTGATGTATCCCAGGACATGGTTAACTGTCTGGGCTGCTAGTGCATGTTGTCAGCTCATTTTCAGGTTTTTGTCCACCAGCACCCCCAAGTCCTGCTCCTCAAGGCTGCCCTCCATAGGAGTCATGGAACCACAGAATAGTCTGGGTTGGAAGAGACTTTAAAGCCTGCTCATTCTCCCCCCTGCCATGGACACCTTACACTAGACCTGGGTGCTCCAAGCCCCATCCAGCCTGGCCTTGGACACTTCCAGGCACTTCCAGCTGCAGCTTCTTGGGGCAGCCTGTGCCAGGGCCTCACCACCCTACCAGGGAAGGATTTTTTCCCAGATCCCATCTAAACCCTGCCCTCTGGCAGTGGGAAGCCCTTCCAGCTTGTGTTGTCACTCCAGGCCCTTGTGCCAAGTCCCTCTCGAGCTCTCTTTGAGCCCTTTCAGGCACTGGAAGGAGCTCTAAAGTCTCCCTACAGCCATCTCTACTCCAGGCTGAATAACCCCAACTGGCAGTCTGTCTCCTGAGTGGAGTGGCTCCTTAGCCTAATCTCTCTCTTCCATGTAGTTTCCATCACTCCTGCTCCAGTCTGTTGTTGAACACATTCTGGTTCCACTGCAGGCCCGAGCTGTGTGCAGGTGTCAGCACGCTGCTCACCTGTCTGTGCTTCTCCACAGGCCTATGGCATCGTCTGGAAAGCAATTGATCGCAAGACAGGACAAACAGTGGCTGTTAAAAAGATTTTTGATGCTTTCAGGAACAGAACAGATGCTCAGGTGAGGAGTCACTGTCCTGATGTGTTCTGAGATATGGTGGGATTTCATAGGTATTTTCAGGATTTTTGTCTCTGAAAGATGATAATTATGCACATAACAATACAGTCTGCAGCTATAGTGGGATAAAAACAAGCAATAAATATCAAGCTTTGTGTATCATGGCATGTACAAAAGAGGAGTGGATTTAACCCTTTCATTGAACTGCATCTCTGGTCTGCTGTTCCCTTGAGGTGATAATAAATAAATTGTTTTTTCTTTATTTCTAGAGAACATTTCGAGAGATTATGTTCCTGCAGGTAATGTCCTCGTTCCCCCACTTCTCTGATTTTTTATTATTTTTGATGTCTAAGTATTTTCTTCCCATTGTTTTCTAAAATGCAGCAGTCATTGATTAGTGTGGATAATGCCTTGATTTCTTTTCTGCACCATCTTGGCAAAGAGCCTTTCAGGGTGAACCCGAATGAAACACTCTCCATTTGGGCTTGTTTTCACTCCTTCCTGTTCTTTCCCCATTTTTAACAATGTGTCTGCTGCAGCATCAGCACACCAGCACCTTCTGTTTGCTTCTTTGTGGATAGAAACTGTTTCTCTTACATATTCACTGCTATGGTTGGAGGAGGGGCTGGGGTGGGAACTTTGGGTAACTCCAAAATTATCTTCCTCCATCATACTGTAAGCAATTTAATCACTTAAAATAATCAAACCAAAAGGAAAGTTCTGCAAGAAATAACTTAAGACTATTCTTGTTTTGATGTAATTGACCTTATCAGTGGCATTACAGTTATCTTTCCACTGCTCCTCAGACTTACCATGTAGAAGCATCAATTTTGGAATAATGTTGCTATTGTGATTTTCTAAGGACACAAGTGAGGCAGGGCTCATAGAAGAGGTATTTCTTAAGACTGACAAGTTTAAGTAGGAGAGAGATGATTTCTTTTAACTCTTTAGTCATTCTTGAAGCCTGAAATAGAAGCTGCAAACTTTAAAGCTGAAAATATAAACAATTCTTTAGAAGTGTATTACCTGTAAGTCAGATCATCTCTGAAAGTACAGCACTCCTGAAATGGATGGATGGAGAAGGAGCAGGGGAAAAAAGGATATTCTGGAAAAAGAAGGAGTCACTTGTCAGCAGACAGCAGGGAGAGGGAAGTTAATGTCCTGTTCAGCCTGTACTTCCATAATTTTTGATGCTCAATAGACTTTAAGAATTTTAGTTTTCCCTCCTACTTTAAACCTCTTTCTTGAGGTTCAAGACTGAGGGCTCAGAAAGGAAAAGATGTGAAAAACTCCGTTATTCATAACTGCATGTTTGTCTTGTTTGTCTGTGCATAGTAATTGCTTTGTTCAATCTTGATGTTTATCACAAGGTCATTTGGTGGACTAGGTTATAGTTTTATGTTATATATCTCAATTATTCTAATTGAGAAGTTGCTATAGAATCTGGGGTGTGAATGATTCTCTGATGCTCTGGTCATTGCTTGCAAGTTTTGTGTTTGCTGTTCAGTGTAGTTGTAGATCTACGGGTGCATTTTAGGCCAGTTTTAGAATGTCATTTTGGTAAGTATGTTACTAGCATTGTTATTCTTTAAGCAAAGATGAATAGATCCGGCCCTGACAAGGTTTTTTCCAAGGCAGTGTGGGTTTTTTTAGTACAGATTGAAATTTTTTCAGGACTTTCTGTTATCAGTTCCAGGGCAAGGCAGTATGAGACAGTGGAATTTTCCATCTTAAATAGCACTCAAGTAACACTGTCAAGATTTAGCTGCATCTCTAGAACAATATCCCCTTTTGGGTTAAAAACCTTCTTTAGATCACTTGGATGGGTATTGTGACTATTCTCAGAATGAAAACAAAGTGTGTTATGGCCTGGCTGTGTATCACTGCTTTGTGAGTGTGTTTTCACAGGTTGCTGCAGGAGAATGTGTTGTTGTGTGAACTTTCCTAGATGTTACACATTATATATAAAATGCTGGAGTATTATGAAGTGTTTACACTGTCCCTGGCTGCACAGAAGTGGGAAATAAAAGCTGTTAAGGCTGGGGATGAACTTAATGATCCCATGAGGATTGTTAATCTGCAGAAATGTGAGGATGGACTCCACCTGCAGTGGCATACCTGTGTTCAGGTCTCTCTGTGTGCTGTCTGATCTCCAGGCAATCAGTTCCTCAATGGAGCCTGTATCTGTCAGAGCCAGCCCTCAGATCTACATGTTTTGATTGTTTGGGTTTTTAACTACGGATGAGATGCCCTCACAGTTGAGGGCAACTGTGATCTATTTTCATGCCACAATAATTCCTTGGTTCAGTAGGAAATGTGAGGTGCATAAAGGGGACTGGATTTTATTATAAATGGTATAGAGGGAGTGTTAGAACTAGTGTCTCATTCAACAGAGATTATTTTTTTGATTGACTGATTGGTTTCCTACAATGGAAGAAACTTAAATCCTTTTCTTAAGTTTATTTCAGATGAAACCTAGTGGAGGAAATAGCACATTAATGTTTGTTCTAGACAGTAATACAAACTGAAATAGGTTATTGTCCCTTTTTATGATTCACATTAAAGAAAAACACATGATTTTTGACAGCTGGGTCTCTTCTCTGTGCAGGAGTTTGGAGAACATCCAAATATCATCAAGCTGCTTGATGTTATCCAAGCAGAGAATGACAAGGACATCTACCTCATCTTTGAATTCATGGGTGAGATGTGCACTGCAGCAGCCATTCAAACCCAGCCTCTCTTAAGAGTTACCCTTGTTATCACTTTGATAGTGTGTGGTGGTGATATACATGAATATTCATGATACTACTGGTATTTACTGATGTAAATATATTACTTGTATATTACAGAGACAGATTTACATGCTGTGATTAAGAAGGGGAATTTGCTGAAAGACATCCACAAGTGTTACATTCTCTACCAACTCCTGAAGGCAACTAAATTCATCCACTCGGGGAATGTTATTCACAGGGATCAGAAGGTACCTGTTGGTCATGGTCTGTATCCTTCACTCCAGTTTTCTGTTGAACACTAAATAAAATCGCAAACTGATTGGCATGGAAGGGACCTTCAAAGTCCATCCATTCCCACTCCCTGCCATGGGCAGGGACACCTTCCACTATCTCAGGTTTCTCCAAGCCCCATTCAACCTGGCCTGGAAAACTTCCAGGGATGGGGCAGCCACAGCTTCTCTGGGCACCCTGTGCCAGGGTCTCACCACCCTCCCAGGGAAGGATTCCTTCCCAATATCCCATCTAAACCCTGCCCCCTGGGAAATGGAAAGCCATTCCTGTTTGTGCTGTCCAGGCTTGTGTTCAAAGTCCCTCTCAAGCTCTCTTGGCACCCCTTTATGTCATCAACCCACTGGAAGGGGTTCTAAGATCTCCTCTGGACCCTTTTCTCCAACGTGAATACCCCCAGCTGTCCCAGCCTGTTTTCACAGGAAAAACATGAAGAAATATGCAAGTATGGAACTAGCAAAAGAACCTTGGTAATTATCTTCTGCTATTCAGAGAGTAAAAGGCTAATTAATTCTGCTGTGTTCAATCTAGCCTTCCAACGTGCTGCTGGATGCACAGTGCTGTGTGAAGCTGTGTGATTTTGGCCTGGCCCGTTCCCTGTGCCAGCAGGGTGAGGCCCAGCCCAGCCCTGCGCTCACCGAGTACGTGGCCACGCGCTGGTACCGAGCGCCCGAGATCCTGCTGGCCTCTCACAAGTGAGTGAAGGGATGGGAGCCTGGCACTTCAACACCACTTGCAAATATTTTTGTCTAAAATTCTTCAGTCTTTTAATTTTCCGTGTCACCAGATGCAGTGGCATGCGAGCAGTCTGTTTTCTCATTATACAATTTAACTTCTGCGACATAAAAACCTCTTACGAACACATACACATCTTTCCTGTGTTCTTAGAGTGTCAATGTACATACATGAGCAGCTCATCCGTTTGTCACCCTTTCTCCCACCAGACTTATTTCTTCTCCCTTAAACCCACAATTATGCAAAATCTGAGATTTTGAATAAGTTCTCTTTTCCAAATTGGAGCAGTGTTTTTTGATAGACGTTCACAAAATATTCCCTAATAAAATGTTAAACCTGCTGCCTGTTAGCCAGCTTTTTTTTTTAAATTAAATATCAAAACCCAGTAAAGTAAATAAATAGATGTGGGGTGGTATCTGGAATTTTAAATGTGTATGTTTTGCCAACTGTCCTATACCCACTGTTTGGCATTTACTTTGCTTAAAAATGTAATTCTTACGTAATTGTAACTACTTCTTATGTGCATTAAGACCAAAGTCGAATGTTTCCAAACAACAATATGTATCTTCATTCCTGGTCCTGTGAAAAGGATATAATACCTTTTTCTGGCATTACCTGTAATGTATTACCTTGTCCTGACAGTTCCCTGTAGTAGTATATTTCCTTTTATGGTTTCTTGGACTAGACTTTGAGTAGGCTAAATCTCCTTTCTGTTTCATGCTTGCCAGTCCCATGATTCCCAAATGTTATTCAATTTATAGTTCAAACCTGTAAGCATTTATATTTGAGAAGCCACCAAGCATGCTTTCTAGCAAATAAATAAATGTAGGTGATGTGAATACCACGTACAGGAAAATACTTGCTTGATTTAATCCTACCTCTGTTTTATTCCTGTTTGTAGTTACACTAAGGGTGTAGACATGTGGAGCATTGGCTGTATTCTTGGAGAGATGCTGCTTGGAAAGCCTCTTTTTCCTGGAACATCAACAATTAATCAAATAGAACAGATCCTGAGGGTCATCCCTGCTCCATCCCCAGAAGGTAGGACTCTGCTGCTGGGAAAGGTATCTAGAGGAGGGGTTAAGAGTAGAAGAAAGCAACCAGGCTGGGTCTGGGAAGAAGGTACCTCTCATTCATTCTGGCACCTTTCCAAAGAAATTGTAATTTTCATCTTGAATGTTAGCACTGGAGGAAAACAAGAAATTCAGATATCATGGTGCTTCTGCATCTCATACTATGAGAATGCAAGTTTATGAAGTGTATGATTAATAAATAGGAATTAAAAAATCAGCTTAGAAAATTTGTAAGTAAATATTCCATTCCCCTTCCATAGATCTCCAACTGCATTTTATGAGGATAATTTCCTATGTTAATATCAAGTATTTGCTTTCCTTCATGAACTGTGTAGCTCTGCTAATCCTCATCTTGGCAGTAACAGTAACTTTTTATTATTGCAGATATTTTGGCTCTGCAATCAGAGTACAAGGCCTCAGTTATTAACCACATGAGTTCCCGGTAAGCTTGAGGTGTTCGTGTGTCTCAGATTATCTAATGTAGGACCATGGAGTCATGGAACCACAGAATAGTTTGAGTGGGAAGGGACCTTAAAGATCATCTCATTCCACCCCCCTGACATGGACAGGGACACCTTTCACTAGACCTGGTTGCTCCAAGCCCCATCCAACCTGGCCTTCCAGGGATGGGGCAGCCACAGCTTCTCCAGGAAATCATTCCAGTCCCTCAGTACCCTCACAAGCAATAATTTCTTCCCAATACCTCATCTAACCCTGCACTCTGGTAGTGGGAAGCCATTCCCATTTGTGCTGTCACTCCAGACCCTTGTCCAAAGTCCCTCTCCAGCTGCCTTTGAGCCTCTTAAGGCACGGGAAGGGGCTCTAATGTGGTAGTTGTGTTTCTATGTATCCCTCCCTCCAAGTGTGACGTGTTTATCCCTTCCCCTCCTTGTCCCTGGATTGTTATTCCATTGGCTGATGCTACATGCTTCCCTGCCCCTTTCCCGAAGTTGAAAGTACCTGGGAAAATTTCCTCCCTTCCTTTTTTTCCTCCGAGCCAAGAATAAACTCCAGCACCATCCCGGACGAAAAGCAGCCCTTGGTCTTTTATCTTGGTCGTGAAGGGCACCCCTGCTAGATAGGGGGTTATTTGGGGAGGGACAAAGGGGAGCTACTTCACTCTAAGTTGTCTCCTTAAATAAAAATTATTTAAAATATGACTAAGATATGGTGCTTAAAAGTGATTTTTTTCAGGATACTTTCTTCTATTATGTTCACAATTATATTTAGGATTTCAAAATGCAAAACCAGATTTTAAAATTTTCTCTTCTCTGTAAATTTCAGAGAATTATATTTCTATAATCTCAGGTCTAGATTTATGGGATCATGGGGCTGGAAAATGATGAGCCTCAAGGTCCCTTCCCAGCCAGACCATTCTAGGATTCAGTGATTATGACACACTTTGTGAGTGAACTTGTGTTTGGTGTCACCTTAACGTGATCCCAGAACTGTCACTCCTGTCTGGGAATAAGACACTGAGAGTTTGTATCATTTTTTTCTGAATTCTAGGCAGCGAGTAGCATTTGAGGAGATTTTCCCATCCTCTACTCCACTGCCTGCCTTGGATCTGCTGAAGAAACTTCTGGTATTTAACCCTGACAAACGGCTCACAGCAGAAGAGGCTCTGCAGCATCCTTACGTGAGGAGGTAAGAGTGACACCAGTGTGCAGCTTCCCCGATGTCATCTGAGACATTACAAATCTGCCCTTGGCACAGATTTTCTTTAAATGCATTACAGAAAAAATGGCAAAGCCAGTTCTTTATTTTCTCCAACCCTATTTACACAGGATTGTTGAACAATCCTGTTTAAATTTTAATGATCTGTTTCCAGTCAGTGAATTACACGATGTGTTCTCATTTCCTCAGATTCCACTGTCCTTCCAGGGAGCCCTCTTTGGATTTTGATGTGGTCCTTCCTTTGGGTGATGATGTCCAGCTGTCTGTGACAGAATATAGAAATAAATTATATGAGGTACTTTCATCCTATTTTCCCAAATCTTAATCCTCCAGGTAACCTGCCATTCTTGCACACACTTAACAAATTCTGTCATTGTCTTGTCTTTGTCTTCCCCTGGGCTTTCCGTATCTGCTGGCATAGTTACACCTTGGTGTTTGATCAGCCAGTTCCATACTGTTGTAATCTTTGAGACACCTTCACATATCAAATTCCCACATGACGAAGAAAAATCTCTGAAGTATGATGTCTGACAACATCTTGATAATGTTCTCTATGAGAAAGATTCACAGAATGGTTTGGGTTGAAAGGTACTTTAAAGTTCATCTAGTTCCAAAATTACACTTGTTACTTACCCTGTAAAATAAATTGCAGATATTTATAAGTATTCCTCTTTGTTTTGATGTTTTATTTTTCTGCTGTATTCTTGTATTAAGTCTAACCACCTTTTCTGTTCTGCAGATGATCCTTGAAAAGAAGTCAAAGAGCCTTTCAAAGGAGCAGGGGCAGAGAGAAAACAGTCAGCTGAGCCAGTCTGAATCCAGCACACTTCTTCCAGGTTTCAGCTCAGTGACTGTACCCACCAGGAAAGGCCAGCAAGAACCAGCACCTGCTCTTCTAAACCCTTCACATGTGCACACTGGAGCCACAGCTGGGGTCCAGCCAACGGGACCCAGCCAGAGCAAGGATTTGGCCAGAACTGTGTGTCAAAGATCACAGATTAGTGTGATGATGTACAACCCCATCACACACACCACTGTACAGAGTAGGTACAACCCTCCTACAGCGGGGTGTAACCCACCTTGAAGTGTTGTTGTGGGGAAGAGAGAATGAGTGCTGGAAAAGAAATGAAGGGAATTTGCATGATAAAATGAGGGGCTGAAAGTGTGGGAGGAAAATGACGTAAGAACAAACCACTGTTGACTAAGTATTGAGTATGGGACTGTCCCTGCTTCAGTCAATGTGTTGTTCTGTGTTCTTCTGATTTTCCTATTTTCTCTCATGTTTTTCCTTCTGCAGGAAATGCAAATCCTGGTGCTGGGATCAGGAACTGTTCTGCACCACCTCAACAGTCCAGAATCTCTAACACTGAGAAACTAGGGAGACAAATCACATGGCCAAATACTCGTCTCTCTCCTACAAGTGTGCAAAACCTTTACAATGTGAGTACCTTAACTTCTAGCCCTCACTTGTAGTAACCTGGGTCACAGCAACTCTCTGTAGTGCTCCAAGTGGAGCGGCTGGAAAGCTGGAAAAGGTCACTTGCTGGTGCTGATGACAGCATCTGAACATGAGCCCAGGTGTGCCCAGGTAGGCAAGAGGCCAGTGGCACCTGAATTGTACCAGCCACGGTGTGGCCAGACACCCAGGGCAGTCCCTGTCCCTTATGCTAGACACTGCTGAGGAACCTCCAATCCTGGGAGCAAGTTTGGGCTCTTCACAATAAGAAAGGAGGGGCCCAATTGAGGGGCTGGAATGTGTCCAGAGAAGGGAACAGAGCTGGGTGAGGGTCTGGATCAGCAGCAGGAGCTGTGGAGAAAAGGAGGCTCAGGGAGGACCTCCCTGACAGGAGGGTGCAGACAGAGAGGGGTCAGGATCTGCTCTCAGGAAACAAGTGACAGGATGAGAGGAAATGGTCTCAAGTGGTTCCTGGAGAGGTTTGGGTTGGATACTGAAAAAACCCACCTGCAAAGGGCTGTGCAACCCTGGCACAGACTGCCTCAGGGCAGTGGTGGAGTCCCCATCCCTGGGGAGATTTAACAGCCACATGGATGTGGCACTAGGGGACATGGATTAGTGGTGGCTTTGGCTGTGCTGGGGACAGGATGGACTCAGTGAGCTTTTCCACCTCAGTGATTCTGTGGTTTCATGATTCTGGTTCTACTGGATTGATGCTGGGCTCTGAGAGTGTCAGTCCTGTCCTCTCTGCTCCACCCTCTTCCCTGATCTGGGCCATCTTCCTTGCAAAAGTCCTCACCCTCACTGGGTTCTTTAATGACCTCTTGCTCCTGTTTTTTTTCCTTCCTGAGCTGGCTGGCTGCTGCCAGGTGACTGCTGGCACCTGTAAAGGTGATGGAGGAAGCTTATGACAGAGGAAGAGTATGGAAGGAGGCACCACAGATTCACAGAATCACAAACTGCTTGGGTTGGAAGGAACCTAAAAACTCATTACGTTCCACCCCTCTGCCATGGTCAGGGACACCTTCCACTACTCCAGGTTGTCAGAAACTTTCAAGCATGTCCAATAGCACATTTGCAACCCACCTTTCAGCCCCTCTGATTTGGAATCCTTTCTAAAATGTTTTGAGAGAAAAAGAAGCCATTTATTCCCCAAGGTGGGATTGTGGTGCTTGCTGTACATGCAGGTGTACACATTACCAATGCATTTGGAAGAATCTTTAAGGAATTGTGACCAACTTTCTGTGCCAAGAAGAGCTGAAGAGGGAGAAGATCAGCCTACATGTGCCCTGAGTTTGTGCTTGTCTCCTGCGAGGATAGTGCTGACCAAATCCAAACCTGTATCCTGTTTGCATTCCAGAAAACTGATTCCAGGGTAACTAACTTTTCTTGGGTTTTCTTTCTCACACAGAATCCCAGAAACTCTCAGTGTCACAGCAAAGATGTTCGTCCCCTTCTGAAGCCCAGTAAAAAGATGTTCCAGATCACTGCAAATGTGGGAGCTGCGGGTGATCCAAGGGCATCCATGGGCAGTTACTCCCAGGCCTATGGAACCATCAGTAAATCTGCACTGCTGAGTCTTCCAATAGCAAAGGCCTCCAAAAACCCTGAGCAGTGACTGTGGAGATGCTCCAGACAGGTGAAGTACAGCTCATTCCTCAGCCCCTGACTAAGCAAGGGCAGCAGGGGAGAGCAAAATATGAGGAAATGCTTTATTCACTGCTTAGGAAAATGTCCTCCTTTCCTCTGGACAAGCTAATAGAAAAGGGAATCCAGCCCCTCTGCCTTTCAGTCTCAGCAGTCAAGGACACAGCATGTTTGCTCTCACACCCTGAGAACAGAGAATGCTGTCAGTTCATACTCCTTGTTTGAATTACGGCAAAAAATCACAGAAAACTACATTATTCTGATACTTGAATGGTTTTTAGATATATTCAGGGTCCAGGGGAACCTCCTGAAGTTCAACAAAGCCAAATGCAAGGCCAAGAAAATGTTCTGAGGGCTCGATCCCCTCTGCTCTGGAGATAGGCTGGGAGAACTGGAAGTGTCCAGCCTAGAAGAAAGGCTGCTCTGGGAAGACCTTTGAGCCCCTTCTAGTGCCTAAAGGGGCTCTAGGAGGGCTGGAGAAGCACTCTGGACATGGGCCTGGAGGGACGGGATGAGGGGGAATGGCTTCTCACTGCCAGAGGGCAGGGTTAGATTGGGGTATTGGGAGGGAATTGTTCCCTCTGAGGGTGGAATGGCTGTCACAGGTTGTCCAGAGAAACTGTGGCTGCACCTTCCCTGGAAGTGTCCAAAGCCAGGCTGGACAGGGCTTGGAGCAACCTGGGATAATGGAAGGTGTCCCTGCTGTGGCAAACAGGGCTTGGCACTGGGTGACCTTTAAAAGGTCCTTTCCAACCCATTTTAGGATTCTTCAGCAGTCTGCCTAAATGGTGGATATTTTTTTGAGCAGAACACGAAACTGTTCTCTGAAGACCATGAAGACCTAACTCTTCACAGGTAGTATTACAGCCCTTCACTCGTTTCTCTGACTGTTCTAGGCTAGGTGAACAGAATTCATTATGGTCTGCTTTTGTTAAAATCAAGTAGAAAAGCATTTGAAATATAGGTGGGTTCTTCTACAATATTTAACAGCTTCTCTGGTGTGTAATATTGTAATAATAAATCCTATATATTGCACTGCAGAAAATCTTCATCTTTCAAGCCACATTTGCTATGTTGAAAAGCAAACTGCCTATTGGTAGGTCTGCTTTCTTCAGTGAATAATTGGTCATTTTTATTGTTTTTGCTTTCAGAAAGCAAAGTTTCATGAGATGCTATTGCTAAGATATTGTAAAGGTGTTGCCAGTCTACAGTGGGACTACTGGCAACTTTATATTCCTGTTTCACTGATGATTTTGAATACATTTTCCTCATTTACTTGAAGCTCTTGTCTCTGTCCCCAGAGTTTTACTCTACCTGTGATGAATGACTGCTATTCTGCCCCAGCTCTCTCAGCTGTTCGTGCTGCTCCAGACCTATCACCTCATGAACTGCAGTTACACTTCAGGAAGTCACTACTTGGCCAAGGCAGGATTTTACTTTAGATGCTTATTTAAACTCAGACTCACCTGAAAAGGCCTACTAAAACCAAGCCCTTTTCCATCAATAGCACCTGAGGAGCTTCTTTCAGCTCAGCCCCTAAAGCAAGTAATTCCCTATACACAAAGGAAGAAACCACAAACAAACCAGACCCTGCAGACTCAGAAACTGGTAAATACAAAAGCTGGGTCTGTGCTGCTGAAGAAAATCAGAACCACAGATTAGGCCAAAATGTTGATTACAACTATTTTTTTTAAATGTAAACCCTAAAAAAGGTGCCTCCTGTGTCTGATTCATTGTGAGATACAGAAAAAGAGTAATTGGACCTGAGAAACCACTGAACTTTAAATATTTTTTCCAGTTAACACGTCTGTGTGTGTCTGTATTTATTTATCTTTTCTGGCCCAAACTCAAGTATTTAATTTTCTATTTCTCTCTTTTTTTTCCTGAAATTTGAATGATTTTGTCTGCTGAATATATTCCTTGGGTTTAACAGAGACTTAGTTTTGTACAGTAACAGAGACTTGTTTTTAAAGCATGATGGTATTTTAATTGTTTTATTTGGAACATATTGTGATAAGGTTGTTTGATACCACCTGACTTTATTGAGCAAACTGTGCCGTGGGAGGCTCATGCTGGATACATTTCTGCTTACTAACCAAGAAGAGCTTTGTCATTGAGATTTGTAGCCATCAGAGACAAATTTCTTCCTCGTTTCCCTGTGACAGTCATGAATAAATGGAATTAAATAGGATTTCTAGGATCATTTTTTGGTCTTGAAGGTCCCCAGGATTTTGGGCATGAATTTTCCCATTTTCTTGTCTTTGGCATCTGTGTCATAGTCCTCTTCACTGGGACTCGTGTGTTCGTCCTTCTTGCAGAACACCTCAAACCTGCTGTAGACTCGCTTCTCCTTCCGCATGTTCTCCATTTTTTTCAGGAGGGTGTCTCTATCCTCTGATGGTTGCCGCTGGAGATTCCGTTTCTGGCTCCCAAAGCTCTCAGACCTGTGGATGTTGCAGCTTTTCTCCTTTTCCCCTTTTCTTTCCAAGCTTGTGGTTGACCTGGAGAGGTCAGGGTTGCTGGTGGATGGCAGCTGCTTGGCCAGCTCTGCTCTGTTCTTCTGGCTGTTGGCAGAGATTTGCTCCAGGATCACCTTGGTGTCGTCACGCAAGTTGCTGCTGTACAGGATATTAGCTGTGGAGGAAGGGAACCTCCCTTGTGTTGTCTGGCTGCTCTTGGGGGGCAGTGGTGCTGTGAATTTGGGGGTTTTATCTTCCTCCATTGCTTCCTGGCAGTCCCCTATGGATGATCGTTTGAGCACCACTGCCTGCTTGTCACATTTCCCACTCTCAGAAGCAGGTTCCTCCTCCAATTTCTTTTCACCTTTTGGGTTCAAAAGCTGCTTCAGCCGTAGTGACCCTTTTCTTAAAAACTCCATGGGATTTTGTTCTTGTTTTGAACAGTCTTCCTCAGATTTATTGAGAGAGCTGTCAGACCCTTGACTTCTAGACAGGCTTTCTAGAACTGAGGACGTAGTACTTGTCCTAACCTGTGGTTTCTTCATTTCTGTGTTGACTAATTTTGGAGAGTCTTCTCTGAAGGTCACTCTGTCCTTCTTCTCTGGAAGAGCCAGTTTCTGAGTGTCTCCTACAAATATCAGGCTCTCCTTCTCTGGAAGAGGAGGTTTGTTCTCGATGGGGTAAAATCGGGATGACAGTTTGTCCACCTTAGTGCCAAGATGTGCCAGGGGATCTTTACTCAACGAGTCCCCAAGCTGGGGGGTGGATGAGGCCATTCCAAATGCTCTGTCCAGCTCTCCATGCATTTTGTAAGTACTGCAGGAGTCTTTGGAGTCCAGCACCCTGCTCTCCAGAATCTTATACTGTACAGATTTGGTACATTTCTTCTCTGTATTTTGTGACTCCTCCTGTAGGTAACCCGAAACAGCTTTGGTGTGTGTGACTGTGCCCCGTTCCGTGTCCTTGCCCACGGCTTTGTACTTCTCCAGCAGCTCGGCCACTTTGGAGGAGGCAGCTGTCTTGATAGTTTCATTGTCCTTTGTTAACTCACTGGACATTTGCTCTTTTTGAATCATCTGCACCTTTTCTATCGTGGTGTTGGGCTGATCTAACTTGGCAGCACTGAAAATCAGAGACGACCTGAGCCTGGAGCTCCTCTGGATCAAGGGATTTATCCTGGACCTGAAGGCATCTGGTTTCATTATTGAGGTTTCTTCACCTGCTCTATCAGGATCTGTAGATTCCTTGGCACTGTCAATTCCCAGTGGCTTGCTGTTGAAAGGTGTGGGGGGTTTGAAGGCTGGGATGAGGTCAGTGGGGTGCTTTGTGAGGGGATCCCCAAGAGCATCGTTATATGCCTCGGACTCCATTGGCATCGGGAGCCCTTCATCTGGTTCAGACTGGTAGGCACTGAGGTACGAAGAAATCCTCCAGTTCCGTAACCCTGTTCTGTTTTCCTGCGTGTTCTTGTCATCACCCTGGTCTTCATCCTTGTCCTGTAGGAATAGGCGCTGCTCCAGGCTCTGCTTCTGTGTTGGAGAAGTCTGGCAGATGAATTTCTGTCCTATATTCTGCCTCCGTAACATCATTCCCATGGGGCCATTGCCAGCAGGGTTCAGCTGGTCAGAGCCATGTCTCACCTCCCTGGAAGAATTTGAGGGCACATAATCCAGCCGTAAGGGGAAACCCTCTTGTGGGAAACTGGGCTCCAGTTCAGGGTATCGGGGTCCCTCTCCGTAGTCTTCCAGTTCATTAAATCCTGGCCTCCCCCCTCGAATCCTCTCAAAGAATCCCTGAGGTCTGCCAGAAAGATGGGGATGTTCAAACTGGTACTGGTAGAACTGGTCCTTCTGGAAATGACTGGATTGGATTTTGAACTCATCCATGTTGTTCATGAACATCTGCCGGGTGTACTGTTTGGCAGAAGCAAAATTTTCAAACGTTCCTTCTGCAAAACTGTGTCTCTTAAAAGCGTCCAGCTCCAGCTGCTTGGAACGGAGGAAACCCCTGACAGGATCCAGCTGGGAATTCTCCATTTCCACCTTTTTATACATCCGCATGGCTGACCCTTCCACAGTGTGCCGCAGCATGTCATCCCGTCGAAAGTTGGAGAGGAAGTACCTGTCTGGATCCACTCTGTCCATGAAGGAAGGGAAGAGAGTCTCATCCCTCTGGAACATTAGGGGGCCTTTTTTGGGAAAGAAAGGCATGTTATTGCCAAAGGGAGCCATGGCAAACGTGTTCTCTGCCTTTGCCAAGACATTGGCTGGAGGAACGAGAGGTTCTGACTGTGCAAACAAAATGCGGAACTCCTCATCAAAGCTGGCCACCAGCTCACCCTGGAAGATGTGTGCAATGCTCCTGTGAATCTTCTCAAAGGACCACATGAAACTGCAGAGAGAACAGAAGTGATGGAGGGTGTTACCATCGAGTAACTCAGCTGTAGCTGTTTTCATTAAAACGTTTGCTCACCTGAAGCAAATTCTAGATTTTCTGGTCAGGCAGAAATAGAGCAAAATAAGGGCAGAAAATTCCCCTGCACCAACTTGTTCCACATGACTCTTCCCAAACCTAACAGCTGATTGATTTGGGATCACATCTTTGCAGAGAATTTTAAAAGGCAATAAATGATTTCTGTTCTATAAAGCCATTCAGTCATGTCACCCAGAGCATGAGCTGATGGTAGTTCTTATGTGAAGTAGATGTTCCTGTCAGTAAGGACCTGGACAACAGTCAGGGTGTACCCTCAGCACCTGGCAGGTGACACCAGTCAGGGGGACCCCAAAGGCTGGGGAGATGTGCTGACAGGAACCTCTGAAAAGACAAACCCAAGATCTTACTCTTGGGGTGGCAAAACCCTTCCACCCACACAGTTTGAGGGGGACTGAACAGAAGGAGCTGGGCTGGAAATGAGGGAGGAAGATGTTCAGTGTCGTGATGTTCATCTTCCCAAGTCAAGCTCTGCTTTTTTTCCCCATCTGCTGACCAACGGGAAGCAAGGAAGGGATCCCTTATTTTGCCTTGCCTGTGTGCAGGTTTGTAGTAGTTGTTAAAACTGCATCACAACCCAGGAGTGTTCTCACCTTTACAGTTCTCTACCACATCCTGCTGGGAATCATGAAGGACACCTTTGTGAGGCTTGGCTGGCTACAAAACCCTTAGCATTACTGTCTTTCTTTTTTTGTCTTTTTTTTTTTTTTTTTTTTTTTTTTCCCCACAGATTTTTTAGTTCTTCATGTGAAGGAAGCTTGTTTTGGGGTTTTCTGGGCTCAAGGAATTCTTTAGCTGGTGTATCTACCTCTACTGCAAAATGGGTTTTTTTTCCCAAAAAATTGCTACTCAGTGTCCTTCAGTGAGCAAAAACTTTTGTCCCTGATATTCATGTGGAAGTGCCAGAATGCTGTTTTACCAATTCACCAGCCTATCTCTCAGAATCCCAGACTGGTTTGGGTTGGAAGGGACCATCACACCTTGTTTCACTCCCCTGCCATGCACAGGGACACCTTCCACTAGCCCAGATTGCTCCAAGCCTCGGTGAGCCTCGCCTTGAACACTTCCACAACTTCCCACTTCAGAACTGATACAATATTTGAAAGCCCAAAGCACACAGGAGTGTGGCAGAAGTATTAACAATTAACAATTAACTTGATGCTCTCATAAACAAAAAAATGATCCAATTGGAACAGTTAGCTGTTTGGCACAGCATCAAATGTGAGTAATTCTTTTCAAACATCAGGAAAAAAACCCAAAATGGAATCTTATAATTAAGGAATGTGCACTTTAATCAGATTCCTATACTTTTTTCTTCATATACTGTGTTTTAAAATACAATTAATTCTATTTGCTTATCTTCCACCATGAGAAACAACTCATGGCAGGCTTTGAGCAACCTGGCCTAAAAGGTCTCCCTGCCAACAGCAGGGGGAGAAACCATATGAGCTTTAAGGTCTGAGCAACCCAAACCATTCTGTGATTCTATAATTACATTCTTAGAGCATGCCAGGTGTTTATCCCATCACCCTCTTAATAAGAAAAGGAGAAATTCTACTGCAATTCACTAAAAACATGTATTCTGCCAAAAATTAATGCCTTAGCAGGTAAGATTGTTGTTCCAAAAGGGTAGTAATGTGTTACTGGCTTATCTCATTCATAACTAAAACCACCCACCAGTAAAACCATTCACTTCTCTGTTGCCCAGAGAAGCTGTGGCTGCCCCATTCCTGATAGTGTCCAGGATGGGCTTTGGAGTAATCTGGTCTAGTGGAAGGTGTCCCTGCCCATGGGGGGCTGTGGGGGTGGAACAAGATCACCTTTAAAGTCCCTTCCCATACAAACCATGCTGTGATTTGATGATTCTGAGTGCAGGTCAAAGTTCATTTGGTCCAGACTAAGATGCAAATCTTACACTCCTTAAGCTATGGCAAATTCTCCCTGGAATGGATCAGATGGGAGCTGAGCTCCTCTGCAGCCAGCCCCTTGCACAAAGCACCTGAGCATCTCTCTCCAAACCGGACAGGGCTCCTCACCTGTAGTTGCCACTCAGCACCACCATGCAGTCCACCAGCAGGAACTTCTCCTTCAGGTGCCCCTTGAAGGACATCCCTGTGCGGCAGTAGTAGGTTGGGCCAGACACGGTCCTCACCCTCAGGAACTGCAAACCAGAAAGGCACTGACTCAGATGGGACCCACATTCCCTCCCCTGCCCCTCCTTCCCTGTCTCCTTTTAACCTCCATCCTGCCACTGGGATTATCCTCCAGCTCCAGTGGTTCTGCCTGCAGACTCACCAATGTACAAACTCCTTTCTCAGCACGTCTTCAGCCTTCACCCCATGTCGAATCAGCTCTCCTCACTTCCTTCACACTCATCTCTCACCCACTACAGCCGTTCTCACCTTTCTCAGGTGTTTGTGCCATACTGGCACTCTTGTGTTGCAGGACACACCCCCTTAGGACACCAATCGGGTAGGGCGGGTCTTTGCTCACCTCCACATAGTTTAAGTTGACTCTGCACTTGGCAGCTGTGTCGAGGAAAAGCTGGGAGTTCATTTCATCCAGCAGGATGTAGACAGGCACTCGGCGAGAAGCAGCATCCAGCACCTCAAACAGCAGATCCACATCGGTGAAAATGTCCATCACTATGGCCACCACCTGGGGAAGGGATGCAGGGACACATCAGCCACCCGTGCTGGCTCGTGTCCTGACCAGCCATATTTCCACCTTCTCACACCCCAAAGCTGCACTGTCCCCATCTCAGCTTCCTTTTGAAACAGGAAACATCCCAATTAAAGGTCCTGTTAAGCACTGTGGGCCCCGAACTGGAAAAACAATTTCTGTCCAGGAAGGTGCATGTTTGGTGTATGCAGGTGAGGGGAAACCTCCCTGGGTGTTTCCCAACTCATCAGTCCCATGATTCCACGAATTTTTTGACCATGTAATCACACTGGATGGTGTATGGAGCTGGTCCCCCCACGCCAACATCCACATGCCATTTTTAGGTAACTTCCTGGCCAGCATTCAGGCAGACACTATTCAGCTGCATCCATGTGCTGATTATATGGGAAGCAGCTTCACAGGTCTACCTCCCTGTCCTTCCTAGCTCCCTGAATATAAATACTGGATGGAAAGGGCCTAAGAAAGAAGGAGCCAAACTCTTCTCAGTGGTGCCCAGGGAGAGGACAAGACACAAAGTGAAACACAGGAAATTATGGTTCAGTTACAGAAAAGCCTCTGGGACTGTAAAGAGACCATCAACATGGGAACAGGCTGTCCAGAAATGTTTAGTCTCCACCCTTGGAGATGCTCAAGGACATATCCTCAGTGACCCTCTCTAACCAACCTCCTCTGAGCAGGGGGGTGGGCAGGACCAGCTCCAGAGGCCCCCTCCAATCTCTAATGTTTTGGGATTCAGCAAACTCTTGGTGTATTTTAGCATGGCCTCAGACACCATGCCATGACAGCAGAGCAGAGACAAGCTCTGGTGCAGTCAATGGTGGATTTCAATCATCCTGCACTTTTGTCAGGTTCTGGAAGGAAAATTAAGGGAATTGGCAGAGGACCTGATGGTGCTCAGCCTGGAGAAAAGAAAGCCCCTTCCAGTGCCTAAAGGGGCTCCAAGAGAGCTCAGGAGGGACTTTGGACAAGGGCCTGCAGTGACAAAACAACGGGGCATGGCTTTATGTTGCCAGAGAGCAGTTAGGTGAGATATTGGGAAGAGATTGTTCCCTGTGAGGGGGACAAGGCCCTGGTACAGCCTGTCCTGAGAAGCTGTGGCTGCCCCAACCACTGGAAGTGTTCAAGCCAGGTTGGATGGGGCTTGCAGCAACCTGGGATAGTGGAAGGTGTCCCTGCCCATGGCAGGGAGATGGAACTGGATGAGCTTTAAAGTCCCTCTGACCCAAACCACTGCATTATAATTCTCTATTCTGATGCTCCTCTGGCACACGTGTGATTTTACCTCTGCTCTAGCTGGGGTCTCCCTGTCTCACCTGCTGAGCTGCTCGAATCATCCTGCGAGCCTCCTCCTTAATGCTGGGATTGTCTGGGGGGGGTGGCTGCACCAGTGTTGTCACCTCTGTTCCCCTGAACCCAAAGACCATTGGCCAGCCCAGGTCAAGCTCAGGAACGGCAAGATCTGAGTTCATGGGCCAGTAAGTCCCAGAGGATCCATCCATGTCATTGTCCCCCGCAGTGTCCGTGCTGCCCTCCTGGTTGGCATACTGGGGCTTCTGGAGGTTCTGGATTATGTGATCCACCTCAGAGCCACAGAGGAAATCAGGAGCTGCCTCCTCAGCCAGGAAGCGCTGGTAACTCTCCTTGCCCTCCTCTGTGAGCACATCCAGGGCCAGGCGGTAATACTCCTTGTAGTGGGGGGGAAGGTAGTTGGGGTCCAGGGGGTTGTCCCCCTGTGAGGAGCTTTGGGATCGACGAGCCATCGGGGGAGGGAAAGCTGGAGGGAAAGAAAAAACATCCATGAGAGCAGTGTCATGACAGCAAAACACCTTCCTCACAGAGCAAAGGCAGAGATTAAAAGAACATGGAGCAATGCTGCACGAAGTTCAGTCCAAAAGCATGGGAGCCTAAAATTAGGCAAAGGTGTGAGTCACTTAACCATTACCTTCACAGAGTTAACTGTTTTGGGCCAAAATAAGGAACAAATCAACCAGGCAGCCCTGGCATAAGCAAGGCCAGTGCATCCCACAGAATACCCAACTTTCTCTTTTAGGCTGCTGGTTGCTAAGCTTCAATTTATTATTTGTTTTAAAGTCAAGAGCAAAGCTGTAGGTGGCTATTATCTACACTCCATTAAAATTAATTTCCAAATGCTACAGAAGTTATTTAGTATGTGTAATGTGGCTGTAAACCAAAAGTGCCTGCCTGAACACAAGGGCACCCTCCGGACCCTTATAAATTGGGTGTTATTACCACCTCAGCACATGAACAGAAGCAGGTGGTGTGTGGGTGCAGGTGAGTATAGGGGTGTCCTGCTGGTGTAACAGTTAGAAGGCAGAGGAGACTTCATGAGATGAATGAAGAAATAAAAAAACAAGGGACGTAGTCACTTCTTCAGTCTCCTTATGTTGAGAAAAAACAGAGCTGAAGGGGCTCACAAGCAATATTTGGTAATTGTCTATAGGGAACAATTATTTGAGACTACAGACAAATCTGATTTTAATCCATTTTTAAAAGAAAAGTTTGTTGTGCCACAGTATATATCAGTAATATCTGATCCAGAAATTGCTCAGAGCACTTCAGCTTTAGACTCTGAACTAATGTCAATGCTGGAATGTTCTTTTCTTGCACGCCACCACTGAGGTGCCAGCAGACTTCCTCATGATCCCCAAAAGAGTGAGTGACTCCTGCTAAGTTCCGTGAGGGTCGCTGCTGTTGTCGTTGCCATCCAACACTTCTGCTTCCAAAATGGGAGGGATTGCCAAGAACCAGGAGGAAGATAAAGACTTCAAACTCAGACTATGTCTCATTAAGAGCTGTAAGGATAAACTAGTTTCAAGCTCTTATCCAATCACCTGCCTAGCACACAGCAGTGCTGTTATTCCTGCCTCAACCTCCCACAAGTTACTCCTGCTCCAAACTGAAACTCCTGGCAAAGCTGCATGATACAACAGGAAAAATTATGGCCTTAGTATTAGTAAGGATAGGAAAATCCAACAGGTCCACGTGTGATGTGCTGCAACACATCATCACCTTTATAGTCCACACGTGCAACTGCCTTTACAGTCTGAATTGTCTGCATTTATCTTCCCACTCTAATTCCATATTTTTTTCTCTGTGTAACAGAAAAAAGTACAGAGCACCCCATTATGTATCTCTGGTGGAAGGTGCCCCTGCCCATTGCAGGGTTGTGGAACAAAATGGTCTTTAAGGTCCACTCCCACTCAGACAATCCTGGGATTCTGTGACTTTAGGATGCTCAAGTCACCAATGTTCCTGCTTTTAACTATTTCAGTAGCATCATGTCATTTTAAGGACCTGCTCCCATGTTCCAATTATCTTGGACAGTAGAATAACATATCCAGCTAATCCAGATATAAACCACAAAGGGGACAATGGTCCCACAGCAAATTGCCCACAGTGCTCAGAGATGAGAGTGTGAGGGACAAAGGACCAACTGCAACATTAAAGGGAAGAAGCATCAGAAGAACCCTGTGGTACTGCTGAACTCAAAACAGTAGAGGAAATGTCATGCTGGTAAAGTGGCAAAGCAATTTTATATTGATTAATATAATTATTTCACTATAAATGAAGAGGGAAAAGACTGAGCTTTAAATAAGCATCAGATAATACTGACTGTTATTTGGCAGAACCATAGAAAACAGCAGCACTACACAGGTTCAGGAGGAACTCAGACCCAGAGCGGGCTGGGAATATGGACATTTTATTCCTCATATCCCAGAAAAGGGTGGTTTATGCCTGAACTCTGAGTCCTCAGTCTAGAGAAGACATCTACAAACTGTGACCAGGGCATCTCTGCTGCCAGCACAAGGATTAAACGGGCAGAAAATTACCCTTGCAGGTGGTAGGTTCGGAGGGATGCCTGGAAACACCTGTGCTCAGCTGGGCAGATTTAGGAGAACTCTCATTGCTCTGCAACTCCCTGACAGGAGGGTGCAGACAGATGGGGGTCAGGCTCTGCTCCCGGTTTTTACAGTGAGGAGTCACCTGAGTTCCCCAAGTGTTTGTGGTGCTCAGTACATTTGTGAATAAGCAGGGAAAATGGTACCAGTGAAGAAGCAAATGTGATGCGAAAGCAAATTGATCCTCATGGGTTTCCCTGAGACTGGGAGAATATGGAGCTGGGGGTGTCCTGGTACCACTGAACACAGCCATGGGGGGACAGGGATGATCAGGGGGAGCCTGCAGGGGATGTTTGGAGAGGGCCTGGAAAACTCTGCACTTTGTGTGTGGGTCTGGGTGTGGATGTTATTTCCTCCAAAACAGACCCAAAACTCTAAACTGTGGAATAAAAACCAGAAGTTGTGTCTCTGCTCCCCTCCATGTCTGCCCCAGCTCTGCACGTGTTCCATGGCTTGGAGCCACCTGCTCTGGTGGAAGGTGTCCTTGTCCAGGGCACGGGGTGTGACAAGATGAGCTTTAAGGTCCCTGCCAACCCAAACCATCTTGTGCTCCATGATTCCATTAATTGTTGGCATCCTTTAATTCCCTGGGTTGCAACAAGAACAATACCACGTTGATGAATTCTCAGTTTGCATGCTTGGTCATACATATAAGTAAATACATAAATAAATAACTATAAACACATACACACACACAAATTTCTGGATATTTCATTAATCTTCCAAAATCCTTTCCTGTCAGATAAAGCAGAAGGGAAGAAATTACCTGGAACCCCTAAGGATATTTATGACCTTTTGTCACTTGGGTGGGTGTGCACTGAGTTCAGGTCAAGGAATAAATAAAATCTCTCATGTTACAGTCCATCTTGCTGAATTCAGATGGATTCTGCACTTAGTTCATGGATTTTTAAAAATTTTGTCTTGCTGTGTTCCAGCTCCTGGGATCACTTGTCTGCAGCTGGCAGAGCTCTGAGGCTCTGGGTCAGATTTGGTGTCATGAAGCTGCTGACTGCCAGGCTGGTTCTCCAGTTCTGGAACAAATCATCCACTATTTGGAAAGCAATTCCTCTCCAAATCAGAGGGAAGAAATCACATACCACTTCTGGCTGATATTTGTGTGCCAGAGGGAGGTTTCTATGACAGAACTGGCTTTTAAACTCCTGTCTTTTCACTTCTCTCTTAACTAGTCTTGATCTATTCCAAATGTGTCCATTATCCCAGTGCAAGGCTGGATTTGGTGGAGGAGCAGTTCACATGCCTCAGGAAACAGGAGATGGATTACTTATTGTGCCACATTGCCTTGTTAGTTTTTTACTCCAGAACTGTGCAGTCCATGTATTTTGTAGGGCATTCCATGCTTTAGGCCTCAGTTCCTTCTAACAGGAGTTCAGGGAACACAACGTCAGGTTTCCCCTCAGAAGGACAGAAGACTGGACACACATCAGTTATTTGTGCTCTTCCCCGATGGCTGGACTCTCCATGAGCAGGGACACCCAAAGCAGCCTGGAGGAGACTGAGGGGAGACCTCACTGCACTCCACAACTTCCTCAGGAGAGGAAGAGGAGGAACAGACACCGATCTCTTCTCTGTGGTGACCAGTGACAGGACCTGAGGGAGCAGCTGGAGCTGGGTCAGGGGAGGGGTTAGGTTGGAAATTAGACAAAGGTTCTTCAGCCAGAGGGTGGTTGGGCACTGGAACAGAGTTCCAGTCTGGACAACACTCCCAGGCACATGGAGGGACTCAGGGATAATCCTGTGCAGGGCCAGGAGCTGGGCCCAAAGATCCCTGTGGCCCCTTCCAACTTATTCTGTGACTCCAAGCAGGGGTTGGCTCCTTGTTTGAACTTCACCTGCAAACCTATTTCCTGCAGCTTCTTTCACCCCAGAAAAAGACAAATTTTGTATTTCTGGTATTCTGAACCATCACAACTGTGAAAGAAACTGAGTCACAAACTGAAAATACCCCAAATGTAGATTTTTAGCCTATAACTACTCATTAATAGAGAATTTTACTTACTGATGTGCTTGTGTATTTTATTTAATTAGGAATTTCATTTTATTTTAATTGCTTGTCCCAGTTTACAAAATCTTCTGACACCATTAATGAGGATTTGGGGGAGAAATGAGGATGCTAAAAAGAATAAGGTGCAGCAATTTGCTTGGGGTCTTTATAATAGGAAACAAAATATTCTTTATAATGGGTAACAAAATATTCTATATAATGGGTAACAAGATATTCTGTGTGCAGTTACAGCTCAGGCACTGAACTGTCAGTGGGTACAGGCAGAGACCAGCTCATGTCAACCCAGCACCTGCAGCTGTGAGCAGCTGTGTGATGTTTTCAGCCACAGGAAACCCGTGAACATCCCTGCTTCCATTTCCATGACAATATTGGAAAATGAAGGCCCTGAATTCCTTCAGACCAAAAACCCTGCAGTGCACCTCCAGAAGGGAAGAGAAAAGCTCAAGCACATCACCAGTGTCCTCCAGGCCTCCAATAGCCACAATTTCATCAGGAAAAGCTTCCCAGGAAGAGTGAGAGAAAACTGTCCCAGCATTAGACAGGAAAGGAAAGGAATCCTGCTACATCCTGCCAATATGACCTGGGAAAAAATTCTAGCAATTGTTTCAAGCTGTATTTTTTGAGCAGAAAACACTGATACAGGACCTGAGACGTTCTTCAGACCACTGAGCACACTGGCAACATCCCTACTGATCCTGCAGCCAAGCCCCTGGTGCTTGAAGGAAAGAAAAATTCCAGAAGGTAAATTAGGCAGCAAGGGGGGAAATCTACTCTCCCCATCACTGAGCCCTTAGATCCTAGGAAAGTCACTGAAAAGTGCAAACAAAGCATAGCCAGGGCAGCAACTGAGGTGTTCACACAGAGGCATTACTCTATGTCACCTGGGATGTCACCTGGCCTCCAGCTGCTGCCGAGGGGGCCGTGAGTCTCTGCACAGCTGGTGTCACACCTGCCCAAAGGCACCTGGAATGTCCCAAAAACCCCAAGTTTCAGAACCAGGATTACTCCTCAAGGATCAGTGACCAGATGCATACATATAATGTGCCTATCTGCACCCCCTTACAGGTGATGGAAAATAGTAATATCCAATAAATATGGGACAGGATTCATCTTCTAACAGGCATGCTCATGTTTGGCGAAATATTCGCTTAATTTCTCTCTCGGACATTAACAAATCAGTCTCCTAAAGCCTCAATGCTCAGACCTCAACTGTTTTAACTCTGAGATTCCCCCTTACCTGTAACACAAACCATCCTACCAAGATCCTGCTTGGAACTGTCAATGCTTTACACCAGAATTTACCTAGAGGATGGGAGGCAACTTTGACAGGAGGATGAGTCAGATCCTGGGGACACACTCCTCCCTGTGAGGGTGGGGAGGGCCTGGCACAGGCTGCCCTGAGAAGCTGTGTCCCCGTCCCTGGCAGTGTCCCAGGCCAGGCTGGACAGGGCTTGGAGCAACCTGGGACAGTGGAAGGTGTCCCTGCCCATGGCAGGGGTGTGGGGCTGGGTAAGATTTAAGATACTTCCAACCCAAAACATTCCATGATTCCTTCCCAATATCCCATGTAAACCCTGCCCTCTGGGAAGCCATTCCCTCCTGTCCTGTCCCTCCAGGCTGTTGTCCCCAGACACCCTCCAGCTGTCCTGGAGCCCCTTGAGGCACTGGAAGGGGCTCTAAGGTGTCCCTGGAGCTTTCTCTTCTTCAGGCCGAACACCCCCAGCTGCCCCAGCCTGCTTCCAGAGCAGCAGGGTTCCAGCCCACTCCTATGTGTCACAGTCTCACTTCACACATTCTACAAGTCTGCTACCATTATTTGGCATTTCATGCACTTCTCTGCTATCTGAAGTAATCATTCCATGAAATTATATCCATAAATTTAGAAGTATCACCACTCATGATCAGAACATTTAGAACCAAACCTGCAAAGTCTAGTTCCTCCCCAAGAAATCCTTCTCCTAATACAATGGCTGGGACAAGCATGAGCACAGACAGGTACACAGAACGGTGTGGAAAAAAACACAGACTCTCCTGAGCTGGAAGGACACACAAGAGCCATCAAGTCAGACTCCTGTCCTTGCACAGGAAGCCCCAGGAACCCCACAGAAAGAAGGTGGTATGAGTACTGTTGGCACTCTCCTTGGCACACTGATCTGGGCTGGTGGTTGGGTTTTGCAGGAGGAAGTTGCAGGAGAACAGAAGGCAGCTCTGCGGCTGTTTGCAGTAACTCCTCCCATGCTCGGGGGCAGTGGATAAAGGAGAGCACGAAACAGCTTGGAAACTTCACAAGTGGGAGATGAAGGCCGATAGAACAGGCTGAGGAGAAGCAGGATACAGTTCTCCTCTGCTCGTCTGCCTGGGCTGTGCCCAAGACACTGAACTGGGGAGTCCCAGCAGAGTCACTCCCCTCCGTGGCCAAAAAAACATCAGAAGGAGAGGAACGGGTGGGAAGGAAGGAGCATGCAAATCTCAGCCATCCCTGTGCTATGATCAAGGCAGGGGTGAGGAGGGAGTCTCCAAGGGTGAATTCCCTTCAGCCTGGCCTGAGCTCTGCCTCTGTTCCCACTGGTATAAATGGGAGTGACTTCACTGGCTGTGATACCTGCCACATGCCTTCGGTTCTGAGAGCCCCAAAAGCTGTCAGACACCACCACCCACAAAGGGAAGAGTCAGATGTGATCACAACCTGCAGATTCCTCCACACTGAAAAGCACTCAACCACATGGAATATTTAATGTAAGGAAAAGTGGCTGACAGATCAAGCTAGAGGTAAAAACTTGTCGCTTTATCTCTGTATTCATTATAGGAGCAGAAACTGGAAAAAGCACAAACCTGTTGCCTTGGACAGCATTTGATGCCTGTCCATATTATGCTCCATTTCAAAAGACTTTTACTGGTTTTTTCCTAACAAAGCAGCAGGAAATCACAGATTCAGACATGCTGTGATCACCACAAAGCCCTACAGATTAAAATAAATTAAAAAAAAAAGGACCTGCCTTTCTGCAGAGCCTTTGTGCCAGGTGTGAATCAAGGGCGCTGCACCGTGTTTGCCCAGTCTAAGCAAAAGGAAACCGGCGGTGTTCCCTTTCTCTCTCATCTGCTGTGCCTGGTGCCAGCCCTGCTGATGCCTCAGCACCTGGGGCTGGCTCCATCTGCCTCCCTGGTGCTGACTCCAGTGCTTGTTGTTACGTGTTCTGCCTGCACAGCCAGTTCCCAGGCTGCCTTGCTCAGGTGATCCCTTCCCTGGCTGGACCTGCTCCGCTGCTTTGGGACACTCCCAGGAGCTGAGGCTGCCGAGGGCCTGCAGCACCCAGGAAGGAACTGCCTGGGAGGAAGCAGGGCTGGATCCCAGAGTCTGGAAAGGGCTGGGAAGACACAATCTGTTCCCCAGACCCCTTAAGTGCAAGTATGGACACAAGTTCCTGGGCTTAACCACCTCATCTTTTCACTGCCTTAGATACCACTAAGAAAAGAAAGACAGCACGGACAGACTGTTCTTTAGCCCACACTCCAAACAGCCAGCCACAAACCCCTCTGTGCTACCAACACTTGAAGGACTTCCAAACCACGGGCAAAAAAAGGAATCTAGGCACTTTTGATCCCTGTGAGGGGTCTCACCTGGCCTGTACACCACATTCAGTGGCATGACTGACTTCTCTTAGGGTGGGCTGTGAAAAAAAAAAATCATGTTTCCGAAATGTCCCGAAATACAGGAAGTTTACAAATCAGTTATTTAAAAGGAAAATGTTTGGCCTCAAAAAAATAGGAAAGATCCTATGCAAACAGACTGCTGATGTTCTGGGAGGGTTGGGTTTAGGAGAGGACAGCAATGCCTGAGGGAAAATGACTGGAGCAGACATGGTGACAATGAGACATGGAAAGTGTTAGCTTGCTCTCAAGAAAATGTTGTACTTGGTAAATGATCTGGGAAGGGACCTGTCTCCTCGAATATGATCAAGGCAGGGGTGAGGAGGGAGGTGTGGGGTTTTTAATTCTGCACTGTGCGATGGAAGGACAAGCCAGTGCCTTCTGATCTTGCTGCAGAGGAAGAACCTGTATGAACAGCAGGACATGCTCATCCTCTTCAGAATCTGCTTCTGCAAGTGCTCATTTTCCATCCTAAGGGTTGGACTTCTCCTGAAAAGGATCTTGCCAGTCTCACAGGGGCGTAGCATTTGTAGTTTTGAAGTGTAGCCCAGAATTTCCTACTTTGGCCAGAACACATGGCCATGGAATTGTACAAGAGCTGGGGCAAAGAGGAAGCTGCCCAGGGAAGCTGCAGCTGCCCCATCCCTGGAAGTGCCCAAGGCCACACTGGATGGGGCTTGGAGCTCCCTGGTCCAGTGTAAGGTGTCCACGGCAGAGGGTTGCAGGAGATGGTCTTGAAGGTCCAACCCAAACCATTCCGTGATAATGGATGCTGGGAACCTTTCCATGAACTGCTCTTCTCACCAAGCAGGGCTCAGGCACATTCCTCAGAACAGGACAGTGAAATATGGGCAATAACCTGCACTAAACACTTTTTTAGCTACAACTGCCTTTGCCAAATCCTAATTCTTATTTTTTCTCTTTCCATTCTTCTCTCTGCATTTCCTGCTGAGCCTTACCATGTTCTCCTTCTCAATGTCCTCTTCAGGCAGTAGAGGGTTCAAAGGGTTACTGTCAGAATTTCAGGTCAGAATTTGTTATTCCTGTTACAATGCCATACAATGCTCCCAGACCTTCTCCTTTGGTCATCTGAACAGCTGATCATTCCATGTTAATCCTCTCACAGAATGTCACCCCATTCTTCACTCTGGATGAACTTACGTGGATCTCAGTCATCATTAAAATAAGGCAGCACCTCTGCCTGCTGCTGGGAGTTTCCCTTCAGAAGTTTTGGTCATCAGATGAGAAATTTCTTCAATTAATCAATTTTTCACTGAGCTTCCAGAGACTTTCTGTGTTCATACCTGTGGCAGCTGACCCTGATAAATGGCTCCAAGAAGTCTTTCTGTGTCTCAGGTGAGTAGTGAATGCCCTGAATGCTACAGGCACGTGGCAGAGGGGAACTGGGAGCCCGGTCTGCACCTCAAACACCCACTGGATTCTCACTCATCTCTGCTTACTAGGGCAAAGGATCCCACAGAACATTCTTTGCTGGAGAATCAGGAAAGTGGCCAGACATTCGCAATATCCAGGGGATCTTTCTGCAGGTCAGAGGAAGGGAAAAGTGGCAGAAGAATTACATGTTGTAATTTTCTTTGTGAAGTGGTTACTGAGACATGTCAACATGTCCCACGGTGGCAGCATGTGAACCTGTCAGCCTTAACTGTCCCGTGCAGCAAGGGGACAGAGTGGACAGGGAAATCTGAGCTGTGGGGAGTCACCAGCACAAAACCTGATGTTTACAGCAGCTGAAAATGAAATGTCATCCTGTATGTAAAAGGTACCTCTTAGCAGGTTATCTGAATAATCACAGAATCCTTTGGGTTGGAAAAGCTCCCTGAGACCCTCGATTCCAAGAGACCCCCAGCACTGCCAAGGCCACCACTAACCCATGTCCCCAAGCGCCACATCTACGACAACAATGCTCATGCCACATTCAAAACCCTTTCCCTGGGTTTTTATTCAAAAGGTAGCAAGTACAAGGAAGCCTATGACAGAGAACTTAAAAAAAAGGACATGCAGTGTAAGGTCTAATTTGGAGAAGCAGAACAGTATGCTGCCCTTGACTTTTACTTCCCATGCATACTGATTTTAGAAATGCACTCATCAATCTCCTTTTCCTCATTAAGACTACAAAAATCCAGCATATGGGGCCTGATAGGCAGTCCAGACATGTCCCATGTAACTGTCAAATGCAAAAAATTCCAATTCTGCAGGGTTTGGAGGTGAATGTCCATTACCTGGAAAGTTGTGGTTGCCAGAAAAATTATGTATAAAACACAGGTGAATCTGTCCTGAGCCATGAGCCTGCTCTGACACAAACATGCAGACATTTCCACACTTAGAATCTCACAATCAGAGGCTTGTTAGAGTTGGAAAGGACCTTCAAATCCATTTTGTTTGATCCCCCTGCCATGGGCAGGGACACCTTCCAATAGACCAGGTTGCTCCCAGGCCCATCCAGCCTGGCCTTGAACCTTTCAGGGATGGAGGAACAACTTTTCCCTCTGGCATGCAATTTCCCCTAAACCATATGAAGAGCAAGACTTTTTTTTACCCCCTCAGAGTATTCTTATTGCCAGGTCACCGCAAATTCAACTCTCTTTTTACCCCTCAAATGCAACTATCAAGTCCCTCAGGTAAATGGGAGTGAGACCAAAATGAAAACAACTTTCTCTTCCCTAAAAAGCAACTCCCATGTGACCATCTAACAGGCTGGGACACACTGTGCTCTCCTGATCCAGGAGGGAACATATGCATAGGGAACTGGGAACCGGTATTTAGCACTGCTGTCACTGTCACTGCCCTGGTTTGGGGTAGTTTGCTGATACTGACCTAATTTTGGCCTGTCTTGCAGCTGAGCTTATTACAGCTTCCACAAATTAGATGTTTTCAGCAGCAGAAGGATGTGATCAGTACTTCTGGTCCTTCACAGGTGCCTTTTCCCTTTCTAACTGTTCTAGGAGATGGAGAACCCAGTCCTCAGGCCAGGCAAGATCCATAATTGACCCCTATTGACCTTGGCCAATTTAGAGTGAGCAACACGGAACCAACCCCTTCCTCTCCTTACCTGAGGTCTGTCAGGCTCACACCTATGGAAAACTCAGCAAGTGCTAGCCCGTGTGCCTGTGCACGCCTAGTGCTAGCCCGTGTGCCTGTGCACGCCTGTCCACACGCATCTGTCCATGCTCCTGCCTGTACGTGCATGACTGTGTCAGGGCTCGTGGGCCGTGTCAGCGCTCGGCTGCACACCCAATCCATGTGTGTGGAATGCAGGGGCCTCGGGAGCTGCTTCCCAGCTCCTTGCCCACCGCAGACCTTGGCCCTCACAGCACATCCCTTCTGCCCCAATCTCCTGACCACACATCCCTACAGCATTCCTGGTACAAAGAGGAGGCCAGCTTCGGCTCTGTTATGGAGAGCTCAATCAAGGCTGCAAGACTCTTCCAAAGAATGAGGCTGAGTTTGGGAATATCGGATCCTTAGGGATTTCTCAAAGGGGAGGGGACACAACTGTGTAAAGTGTCTGATGAGCAGTTTTGATCTGAGGACAGAAGGGTCCCTTCCCTTGCCATCCCCAACACAGCAGGGATATTCCAGCTCCCTTCCCTCACCATCTCCAATCCCTGCTGCCTGCGCTGGGAAAGTCTGGGTCCATTCCTCCCCCATCCCCAATCCCTGCTGCCAGCACTGGGACATTTTCTCGCTCCCCTTGTCTCTCTCGTCTCCTCCTGTCTCTCTCCCTTCTCACCATCATGGCGTGACTGGGAGCTCCTGCTACTGGAGCCTTCCTGCACAGAGGCAGCCACCTCCTGCCCATGGATTGCCTGTGGAATTCCCTGTCCCAGATGCTCAGCCGTGTGCAGAGGAACAGGATATGCCCTCCCCAGCCCTTGCCCTCCACCTCACGCAGCCATACAGGTACCCCGGGAGGTACCTGCCCTTCTCCTACCTTACCAGGGAAGCCGGGCAGGAGGCGAGCAGGTAGTGGGTCACTCTGGCTCAGGCGGCCATGCAGGTACCCACGAGGTCCCCACCCTTCTCTACCTTCCCAGGTGAGTTGGGGCAGGTGGTGGGTCACTCTCCGCTCACTTGGACGTGCCTGCAACCTGATTCACCTGGGAGCCAGGCGAGCGAGGCTCCACCCAGGGCAGAGCGGGGGTGAGTAAGAGCGAGAGAAAGGCAAACTCCGGAGAACTGTTCCCTCCCCAGGCGCGCAGGGAGCCAGAGATAAGGGCTGCGCATTCCTGAGCCGCCGGAGGCCTCTCCCTTCCCGTCTGCCCCGAGCCTGTCAGACCAGCTCGGGACTGGG
>JAGMWU010000033.1:1562001-1583923 GCA_018697195.1 Certhia americana
GGCTGAGGGAGAGCGCGGGGCTGAGGGAGAGCGCGGGGCTGAGGGAGGGCGCGGGGCTGAGGGAGGGCGCGGGGCTGAGGGAGAGCTCCGGGCTGAGGGAGAGCGCGGGGCTGAGGGAGAGCTCCGGGCTGAGGGAGGGCGCGGGGCTGAGGGAGAGCTCCGGCCTGAGGGAGGGCGCGGGGCTGAGGGAGAGCGCGGGGCTGAGGGAGGGCGCGGGGCTGAGGGAGAGCGCGGGGCTGAGGGAGAGCTCCGGGCTGAGGGAGGGCGCGGGGCTGAGGGAGGGCGCGGGGCTGAGGGAGGGCGCGGGGCTGAGGGAGAGCTCCGGCCTGAGGGAGGGCTACGGCCTGAGGGAGAGCTCCGGCCTGAGGGAGGGCGCGGGGCTGAGGGAGAGCGCGGGGCTGAGGGAGGGCGCGGGGCTGAGGGAGAGCTCCGGCCTGAGGGAGGGCTACGGCCTGAGGGAGGGCGCGGGGCTGAGAGCTCCGGCCTGAGGGAGGGCGAGCGCCCTGTGCCGGCACCGCCGCGGCTGTCCTGGGCCCCTCACGGGCAGGACTCTGAGGGGCTGCAGCGGGTCCAGGGCAGGGAACAGAGCTGGGGGAAGAGTCTGGAGCAGCGGGAGCGGCGGGGCTCAGCTTGGATAAAAAGGGGGTTCAGGAGGGACCTTCTCTTTCTACACAACTCCATAAAAACAGGGTAGAGCCGGGGTGGTGGTGGGGGTGAGGCTCTGCTCCCAGGTAATAAATGACAGGATGAGAGATCATGGCCTCAAGCTTCACTAGAAGAGGTTTAGCTGGGATATTTGGAAGATACCTCCTGGAAAGGGCTGCTCCAGCCCTGGGCAGCGGTGGAGTCCCCATCCCTGAGGAGATTTGACAGTGGTGTGAATGTGGCACTTGGGGACACTGGGATAGCGGTGGTCTTGGGAGTGCTGTGGGAGCAGTTGGATTCAGTGATCATTGAATCATGGAACGCCTTGTGCTGGAAGGGATTTTACTCCTCATCCAGTTCTACCTCCCTGCCATGGACTCCTTCCACCACACCAGGCTGCCCAAGCCCCATCCAACCTGGCCTTGGACACTGCCAGGGATGGGGCAGCCACAGCTGCTCTGTACCACGGCCTCGCCACCCTCACAGGGAAGGATTTCTTCCCAATATCTCAGTTAAAGTCACCTCTGGCAGTGGGAAGCCATTTCCTTTTGTCCTGTCACTGCATGCCCTTGTCTAAAGTCCAGCCCCTTCAAGCACTGGAATCGAGCTAATGATTCCTCAGCTGCTTGGCTTCTCTTCCTGTGGACAGAACACTTCTGCTCTCTAATGGAATGTAGCATTGTCTTTGTTTACATCCTTGATATAATACCTTTTCTGTCATCAGGAAACTGCAAAGGATCTGTTTTGGGCCCCAGAAATGATGACATTGCTGGTGGTGTCATGGTTATGACATGGCTGTTTAAGGCAGGATCTATCAGACTGAATACTGGTGACTGCATCAGCACCAGCTCATCCCATAGATCCTGAAATGGTGTCACGATGTAGATGAGGGCAATTCACACCTTCCAGACCAAAAAGATGAACTGTAGCTGAACCCCACTGGATACAAGGGAGCTACACCATCTATCTCATAGCTCAGATAGAAATTTAGATTGGAAAAGCAGTGCCCCTGGTCTGAAGCTATGATTCAGAATGAGCTGAACCAATCCTGCCTGTAAGGAAAGCCAGTTTCAATATGAGTTTGGAGCTTTTCCCTGTATGTTACTGAAATACAAATTGGTGAAATCCCTCAGAATGTCAGATTTGTACTGTTTCATTAGTTCTTCTACAACATTTCAGTGTGTGGCTTTACAAACCTTTTATCCTTAAATAATGATGACTTGTAGTCAGAGTCTGGAATGAACTGTAAAGGAACTTAACATCTTTGTGAACTTTGGCTTTTGGATTCTATCAGTAAGGACCTGTGTGAGTTATTCCAAGATGTTATTACATGAGGGAGATCCCAGTGGAAACACACTGGCCTTCTCAGACTTTGTGGTCAGAACCACCCTTGTTTCAGCCTTTATCTCACACCAGTTTAATCTACTTCATTAAATTTCATAACCTTCATTTGACTAAAGTACTTTGCAGTAACATAAAGACAATTATCACCTTCTCACTATTAAACAGAACACATTTAAAACCTCTTATTTTCTCTTTTCCCCATCACTTAAATGGTATTTGTGGACCTTTTCTGTTCCAGCTTTTCAAAACTAACTTTCAAACCTGCGTATTAAACAGGCTGCTTTTACTTTCAGTTTCAGTTTTGCTGTATCCACAAATATATCATCGACATTTTATTAGGGTAGGTTTGACTTCTCCTGAACCAATTTTGCACTCCAGAGTAAATATTACCTGGAATTGCTGATTTAAAAGCTATTCCTAATGGAATAAAAAGGCCTGCATTCTTCTACTTGGGAATTAGTAATAAAGCTTTGCTAATTTTCTGTTCTGAATGTTGGTTGTGTCTATTTTCTTGTATTATTTCCAAGATAATACTGATTATTTTAGAGACTCTTCTTTCACTGTAAATGCAATGGACATGTGTAAGTGGTGTTTGTTTGGTTTCCATGAATTACAATGTGCTTGCATTGTTACACTGGATGAGTGCAGTAATCTGGGTAATTGCTGTTTGTCACCAGTGTTTTACTAGTCTCCCTCTGCCAACAGCCTGCAAACAAGGGACACTCGTGTCCCAAACTAACGATGTCTGGATTAGGATTAACAACACGGGGAGAAACAAAGCATGTGGAGTGAGTGTGAGACCTAATTTCAGATTGTGGTAGGACTGCAGCTCTTGGAGACAGTGGAGCACAGCAGTGAACACCCCGAGGGGTGGGCAGGGGATGGGAGAACAGTCTGAGGGTGGGCAGGGGATGGGAGAACAGTCTGAGGGTGGGCAGGAGGTGGGAGAACACCCTGAGGGTGGGCAGGAGGTGGGAGAGCACCCTGAGGGGTGGGCAGGAGCAGGGAGAGCTCTGCTGCACTGTTCTCCCCAGGAACCAACACAGCCCACGTGTGTTGGACAGGTCATTCTGGGGCAATGGCACTGAGCACTGCGAGGGAGCTCAGTGCTGATCAAGAGGAGATTGCACAAATTCAAGACACGTAGGGATATGGCACTCAAGCACATGGTTTAGTGGTGAACAGGGTGGTGGTGCTGGGCTGGTGGTTGGTCCTGATGCTCTTACAGGTCTGTTGTGACTGAAATGATTCAGTGATTGCACGATTTTAGAATTGAAATAATGGAAGTCTGACCTGATGGGAGCTTGGCTTCTGGTACGTTTAGATGGGATAGTGGGAGGAAGTTCTCCCCTGTGAGGGAGGTGAGACCCTGGCACAGGGTGCTCAGAGAAGCTGTGGCTCTCCTATTCCTGGAAGTGTCCAAGGCCAGGTTGGGAGATCCCAGCCTGGGATAGTGGAAGGTGTCCTGCCCATGGCAGGGGGTGGGAATGGATGGGCTTTGAGGTCCCTTCCCACCCGAAACATTTCATGATTCTGTGATTGCCACTCCTGGCCCCTGGCTCCATCCACCACGGAGCCAGTGCTCTAATCGCTGACAGAATGCAGGGAACGGACACATTACCTGCCCCAGAGGCACCATGAGCAGAGACAAGGTAATCTGGAGAACAGGAACTCATTCCAGAGTCACCTCTTTAGCAGTGCAGATCCACAGGCTCTTTGATAATGGAGGAGAAGGTGTTGAATCTTCCCCTTGACTCCACACTGGTGACTCATCCCAGCTGCCACTCTGGGTTTGATCTGTTCAGGCTCTGCATTTGTACCTATCAGATTAGCTGGGTTAAGTGAAGCTTTGCTTTTGCCCTTTATCTGTCTGCTCTGAAGCTGTTTAACATGATCTGCCTGTTTTTATGCCAGGTCTGTTTCAAAGAGTCCCAGGCACTGACTGGCACTGAGCTGATTTTTTCTGCAGTGACTGCAGGTTTGGTCACTCCACTCACAGGTCCCTAATGCAATTCCCACCCCCGCTGTGCTGACAGAATTGGAAAAGTCTTCAGTGGTTGTACGAGTCATCCTCCTCTAGCTGTTCACAGTGACTGTTTATTGTAAGGAACTGTGGAGAAATCCCACGTTATTCTAACAAGCAGAACTGACATCTGAATGGAGCTCTGGCAGTGAGAAGAGAAATGTGGTCTTGCACACTTTCTGTTAGAAGTTGTTTGCTTTTTTTTAAAGAAAACTGCTTTCAATTAATGGGGCTGATGGGGAATGACCTGTGAAGAATCAGTGTTACATTTATACAGCAGCACTGTCTGGGTACCAGGGCATGAAGTTCTTGTGAAGATTTTCTGGTTTTTTGTTTACCAGTGTTCAGTCCTGATGGCCATCTCTTCCTTCTGGAGAAAAACCCAGGAAAGGTCCCTGACCTAAGGGAAGGAAGGTCCCTGGGATCAGGTCACCTGGCCATAACCTCTGGTCACACTGGAGGGTGCCCCGTGCAGACAGGGGGCATTCAGAACATCCAGTATGACCTGGTTAAGAGACAATCCAGAGCTGCTTGGCTGGGACAGTTCCCTCTCTCCCACAGGAACCAGGATATCCAGAGCAGAGCTCCTCCCTGCACTGGCAGAGCCTCTATCTTCAACAGTCAAGGGAGACACATTTTAATTTCTAGTCCAGACTCGTTGCAATCTGAAACTTCCTGATGAGGGGACGAGGTGCAGACACTGATCTCTTCTCTGTGCTCACCAGTGACAGGATCCAAGCCTGAAGCTGTGTCAGGGCAGAGTTGGGTTGGATATTAGGAGAAGGTTCTTCACCAAGAGGGTGGCTGGGCACTGGAGCAGGCTCCCCACAGCAGTGCTCACAGCACCAAGGCTGCCAGCGTCCCCGCGGTGTTTGGACAGAACTCCCGGGCACACGGTGCGAGTCCCGGGGACCCGATGGTCCCTTCCAGCCTGCGCTGTGACTCCGTGACTCACACAAACGGCATCGTGCACGGAAGGCGCCCTGCGTGTCTGCTCTGTCCTCCCTGCAGAGAGTCAGCCTCGCCGCACAGCGGGTGCTGACTGACAATGTTGGTTTAAGATTATTAAATCAATGGCGGTTCACCGCAGCTGCAGGGAAATGGTTTCTGCAGGCAGAGAACCGCACCTTTCCACTGGCCCGCGCCGCACGGGCCCCGAGCCGCTCCCGGAGCCGTTTCAGTGGAGCCGCTCCAGGAGTTTATTATCCGGGACCGAGACCGGCACCGGCACCGGCACCGGGACCGGGACCGAGACCGGCCGGCACTGTCGCGATCCTATGACGTCACTGGGGAGCGTCAGCACGCAGCGTCACGTGACAGCGTCAGCTGATGGGGCCCCGCTCCCGGTTCCGGTTCCGGTCAATCCCCGCCGGTGCCGCCGCTCCCGGTTCCGGTTCCGGTTCCGGTCAATCCCCGCCGGTGCCGGTTCCGGTTCCGGTCAATCCCCGCCGGTGCCGGTTCCGGTTCCGGTCAATCCCCGCCGGTCCCGTCCCCGCCGGTCCCGGTCCGTTCCCGGTCCGTTCCCCAGCTCGGTGTTATCCCGCCGCCCCGCCGGGTCCCTGCTGCGCCGTTCCGAACGCAGCGGCAGCGCGGGTGGGTCCCGGGGCACACGGACCTGCGGGCCGTGCCCGGTGCTGGTGGCACTGGCGGCCGTGCCGCGGGGTGTGCTCCGTGAGTGTCACTGACGGTAAACACAGAATCGACAGAAACACTGTGGTACCGCACAGCTTCACCTCCCGCAGCTGTTCGTCCCCAGAAGCAGCTGGTCCCGGGGACAAGACTGGAAACCCGCGCTCCGCAGCCTCCGGTTACCACCGGCGATCCCGGGGCAAAGCTGCTCAGAGCCGAGAAACAAATCTGTTGGGATCCGCAGCTTCCGTGCCAGCCGCTCCTGTCAGCAGACAGTCCTCGAGGAGAATCCTGCAGTTATTCCAGACCCTGCTGTTAACGCCTGCAGGGAAATGCTGGGAAGGAACAACAATGCCATCCCTTGCCTCACCAGACAGGACTGATTCCTGAAACCACGAAAACTTGCATTTAGCAGGATCAGAGGGGCAGGCTGTGCAGTTCACACCTGGAATTGTGTCCACATGTGACATTTCCTACCCCTCATCTCCCAGAGTCTGTCGGTGAATTGCTGCTGCTGCACCAGGCAGTGATTTCTGCAAACCTTCCAACCCAGCTCGCTGTGCTCTGGTCTTTGCCTACCCAGCCTTGGAGATCTTTGCATTCTCCCTATATCCTGAACTGGGTTATTTCTGTTTCTATTTATATAAAAACCATAGGATCATAGCATGGTTGGGGTTGGACGGGGTCTTAAAGACCATCTTGTTCCTACCCTACATGAATAATCCCTAAATAAATATCCTTAAATAAACAATTCCCATTGATGGTGTGTCTGTGTTTACTTTTGTCTGAAGGGGTATTTCCTTCCCATTACCTAATCGGAGTTCAGTTCTGGTGGGCAAATTGCACACACTAAGAGAGAAACCTGGCCCAAGGAAACTTGTGGGGAGGGAACAGATCCATTAAACACAGCAAAGGTTGCTGGTATCTCTGCGTTTCATACTGGGCTTTTTTACCCACCCCTGGAAATTGATATTCTCACAGTTAGCAGTACGTTGGGTGTGCATTAATTTCTGCTCCCAGAAGCAGGAACACCAGGAACATCTTTGCTGGATTACGTGGGGAGTAACAACCACCACCAAAGTGCTGATACTGAAATTGCAGACTTCACAGAGGGCAAAGCACTGTGACTAAAGGCTCTAAAATGTAAAGTAAACTTTATTATCCTTGAACCACAAAATAGATTTCTTTGGTTGTACAAATTTCACTAGTTACAGTCTTGATGCGCTAATTTTCCCTCGGAGTCTCTTGGGAGAGAACGGGAGAGAATCCAGAGCCTGGCACCAGGTACCGCACAGGGAAAGGAGAGAAGAATCACAAGTTAGTCACCAAAACCCAGCCAGGATTGTTTCCAAAACTGCTGTTGTTAAAAAGCAAACGCTAAAATTAGATTTAAAAAGGAAAAGCTCAAATTGCTGATGATGGAAGCAGCTGCAGCTGCAGTGTGAGATTATCAGAGTTCCCCCTTCACAAGTCTGTAAAATCAAAACATACAGAGTCAGTTAAAATGATCTGCTGGATTTTGGCATGAAAGGAGAGGCTCAACTAAAAAACTGCACCCAAAAAACTGCATCCAGCTATTTCCTTCAGCAAATGTACAAGCAGATGTGCCTGTCACTGCCCAGCCACTGTGAGGGTCAAGGCCCAACCCTGGTTTTTCTGGGGAGTAAGAGAGCACCAATGGACAGGGAATGGGATTGTGCCGAGCTCGGACCTTCCTCACGGTTAGAGGCAGTGAAAAAAACCCAAAAGGAGAAGGGCTGTTTCCCCTCACTAGTGGCAGCAGAGGCTGATGGCAGAGTTGGGAGCAGCAGCTGTGACCTCCACATCTACAGAGCTCACACGATACAGACCCTGCTCACAGCCCTTGTTCCACACGTGGAAACCAGGACTCACACCCTCACTCGTTTCTCATTTTTCCCTCTTGGGTGGCCAAACGTGCATTTTCCCTGTCCTCCACGGACAGGGCCCTGAAGCCAACGAGCTGGCAAAGTGGAACTGTGTAGTTATTGCAAGGCACAGGCCAGCCCCATCCTGCTCTGTAGTGCTCCTGGTGCTCCCTGCCAGCCCACACCAGGCACCCCGTGACATCCACTCCACCCTACAGCCAGCGTGGACACTGTGGACTCCCCACCAGCACCTCCCACGTGTAAGATCCTGTAACTCCCAACCTGACCCCAGCAACGTCACATTCTACCCATCCCCAGTTCCTGAACTCTACCCGCTAAGGTACCTGCTGTCACACCTCCCGCCTCTGCCACTGTGTCCTACCCCAACTGTCACACACCCCCTACACCCCTGCTACGGCTGTCGGCTCCGTCCCATTCCTGCCCCAGGTTGATGTTTTTTTTTTCTTAGCTCAGCCCCAGTGCTACAGGAGACAGACTCCTCCACTCGTGTGCTCGTGGAGTGGCTCACACCACTGTGACAAAGGGGGACGTCACCATCCAGGAAGGGACCTGTCCCCAGGAGAGTGCAAAGCCCCAGCAGGAGCAGGGTCCCACCAGGGCCGAGGCAGGTGGCAGAGAGCTGGCTCTGTTCTCCTTGAGCAGAGAGTGCCAGTGGCAGAGGGAGGCACTTTGCTGGAATTCTGGTGGCATTTTTTTTCCTTCTTTTTGCCTCCAAGCTTCCCATTCCCAAACACTCCCAAAGGGAAGTGAGGTGACACAGTGCAGGAGGTGGGAGGAGATGCTTTTTGGCAAAAGACTGGAAATGAAATAGGAGTAAAGGCAGGCTGGACCTTCCTCCTGATTCCCACCAGAGAAGCTCCTTTTAACCACTATGACACCCAAGTTGAGGCAGTAACAGCTGGAGCCCAACACACTCTCACACTCCTACATTCTCCCTGTCCTACCCTTCCCCACACACAATATTTACAGGCTAACAAGCTGCCCACTGTCCTGGCCACCCTTCCTCTCCATCTGCCAGCAGTCAGTCCAGTGTTGTCCCAGTTTTGGGATGTGCCCCAGTGCACTGTCGGGTGAGAAACGAGGGCGGTTCACAGCCTCAGGAGCCAGTTGGCCACAGAGCTCCCGGGAAGCTCAGGTCCCATCCAGAGTCTGTCGGCAGGGGGACAGCCTGGTGCTGTCCCTGGAGCACAGGAAGCTCGGAAGGGCTGTGCCAGGCCAGTCCATTGCCCAGGTGTGTCCCCTATGTGGGGACAGCGGTCTCCAAACTGCGCCGGCTGTGCCGGAGCTTCCGCTTGCTGCTGTACAGGGCCATGTCCTCCAGGGCTGAGGGAGCTGGTGCTGATGGATCCCGTGTTCCCAATGCCTCCTCTTCCTCTGGCTGCCCATCCTGCTCCCGGGGAACTGCAACGACAGGAGATGTTTACATCTGAAGACAAAGCACCGAGTTAAGTTAGGTAAGATATTGAGAAGAAATCCTTCCCTGTGGAGGTGGTGAGGCACAGGCACAGGCTGCCCAGAGCAGCAACCCGGTCTGATGGAAGGTGTCTCTGCTCAGGGCAGGGGGTGGGACTGGGTGATCTGTAAAATCCCTTCCTAGCCAAACCATTCTGTTACTCTGGCAGCACACAGCTGGCACAGTTAATGCAGATGTTAATGCTATCATAGGAACACAGAATGGTTTGTGTAGGAAAAACCTTAAAGCTCATCTCATTCCACCCCCTGCCACAGGTAGGGACACATTCCACTAGGTCAGGCTGCTCCAAGGCCTGTCTAGGGAGTGTTCCAGGGTATTCCCAGTGCTAAATTTGGGACAGCACTGGTCTCAGTCACTCACAGTAACCCCATGCCCAGACCTTCCTGGTGACCTGTAGCTCACGTGGTGACCACTGTGGGTCCTGGGAAGGAAGTGCCATGTTTGAGAAGACACCTGCCTGTAACACCCATCATGAGGGAGCTGGGGGTGTTTAGTCTGAAGAGAAGGAGACTCAGAGGTGACCTTATCACTCTCTACAATTTCCTGAAGGGTGGCTGTGGTCAGCTGGGGCTTGGTCTCATTCTGCAGGCAACAATGGACACAACGAGAGGACACAGGCTCAAGCTGCACCATGGGAAATATAGGTTGGATATTAAGAAAAGTTTTTTTAATGGAAAGAGTGATAAAGCACTGGAATGGCCTGCCTGGGGAGGTGGTGGAGTCACCATCCCTGGATGTGTTTATAACAGACTGGATGTGGCACTTGCTGCCAGGGTCGATCTGAGGTGTCAGAGCATGGCTTGGACTCCATCTTGAAGGTCTCTTCCAACCTAGAAATTCTGTGATTCATTCATTGAACATGACTGGAAGCGCCAAGCCGTATGAGAAATCAAGAGTTCTGAAATGTTTCTGTTTCTCTGCAGCCCATGGATCCACCCTGACTCTGGTCTGCAGGGGGCTGAGGGGTCCCTCTGTCAGGCAGGGGGAGGAGCAGCTTTGGTCACACACTGGCCCAGATGGTGAGGAGGGCACCAGAGAGACACGGTGGGACAGCCCCTGTGCCTGAAGTGTTGGAAGGGGAGGATCCAGACCCTTGGGGAAGGACAGGGACAATGAGGTGAGGATCACCCTTTGTGCCAGTGCCCAGCTGGATGCAGGGAGCTGCACCTGAGAGGCTTCAGAAGCTGACCAGAGCTCACAGGTCAGGACTGCAGGGACAGGTGACATTCCTGACCAGGAAGACTGAGGGGATGAGATCTCCACAGACAGATGGGAGCAGCCTCACATTCACAAGCCTTGGTCCTCGGGGTGGAATTCAACCACCCCAGTGTCTGTTGGAAGGATAACCCAGGAGGGCACAGGCAATCCATGATCTTCAAGGGCAAACTGGCTCCTGGGAAATCTCTGTAAAGCCTTTGGATGCAGCAGAGAACCTCAAACAGAGAAATCCATGAAGACATCAGCCAAAAGGCTCAGTCTGCTGAGCTGTGCCCAGTGTCCCACGCCCTGCTCCAGATGCAGGTCTCTGGCAGTGTGAAGCCATTCCCCCTTGTCCTGTCACTCCAGACCCGTGTAAAAAGTCCCTCTCCATCTCTCTTGGAGCCCCTTTAGGACCCCCAGAGACTTCTCCTCTGTAGGCTGAACACTGCCAGCCCTCCCAGCCTGTGCAACCCCTTCAAAGAACTTCAAAGCAGGTGACTGAAGACACTGTACTCAGACAAGGTACACAGATATCAAAGCAACACATGGGCACATGAAGATAAAAATCCAGCCTGGTGGGGCAGGAAACCCCATGGCTCAGAGAGAAGTCAGTCCTTTTAGACCCTCTTAGGCCAAAGGATGCCCCAAACATGCAGGTTTAGTCATCCCCACGCAGCACACTAAGCTTTACAAACATTGGGATTGTAACATGGGAAAAGTTCTCCTGAAAACAAGTGGGGCAGCTTTGGTGGACAAGTAAGAGGAGTTACACCACAGGAAAAGGGCAGGAAAGTGCTGCCACAGGACCCAGCAGCCAGGACTTGTACCTGGGTCACCACCTTGCAGCTGAGGAGGAGGAGGAGGAGTGATGAAGTCTGCATCAGGAGAGACTACTGATGCCACCAAGCTGTATCAGGGAGTCAAATAAAGCTCAATTAAAACAAAGTGCATCATGATCCATACAATTGAGGGGTAAAATGACATGAAAGGGACAATTTACTGTAGATGTGAATAGATTCAAGAAAGAATAAATTCTAAAATCAAAGCCTCTGTCTTAGAAAGTGCAAACCCACTGATGGCTGCAGCCTGGAGCAATTCTGGAAGGAACTACTTTGTGCATTTCTTCTTTTGTGTCCTTTTCTGGCACTCCCAGTGGCTCCCATCACACCCCAGATCAGCCAGAACCTTGTGCTGACTCAATAAGTTCATTTTTACACTACTGGATGATGTTTAAGCTCAATGAAAGGAATAGAATCCTGATTGTGTAAAAGAAATGCACCATCCTTGAATGAGATGATGGTTCTACAGGCACTGGCAGAGATTTCTGTATAGACTGGCAACTTCCAGCAATACCATTTCACTTCCAGGTTTAGGTATGGAAAAAGATAGAACACAATTCAGAATGTGCTCTCCTCCTGCACAGACTGGAGGCAGTCCTGGTCCCCTCCTCAGACACTGATGAAATTAAAAAGGTGCAGATGAGTGAGGGAATTATTCCCAGGAAGAGGAACCAGGATTCACCAGCCTGGAGAGAAGGGAACTGCTGCTCCATTGGCTGACCTGACTGGCACAGACAGAGCGAGACACAGGCACTCGCTGCACCCCAGGAGACACAGGGGAGTTATCAAGAAATAAAGTAAATAAAATGCCTCATTGTGGAACTTGGTATCACAACATTCCATGGAAGATTTAAAACATCTGGACAGTTTTACAGAGGCTCATTCCATTGCTGATGCAGACACAACACCTGGTTCAAGAGGTGCCTACACAATAGGTGAGCCCAGAAAATGGAGAATATTCATCTGTACAAGCTCATTTTCCCTGTTTCTTATGGTCTTACCCTAAGAACCAACTTCCAGCCAAACAGGATCCTGGTGTATCCTGAACCAGTGCAGGCCTCACTTACATGTTTTCCATCCTGAGAGAAATCAGAAAATACTGGAGGAAAGGTCAGGCATTGCCTGTGTATGAACCCAGAGATTCCAGTTTTGTGAAATGTTGGCATTTTGGTGGGAAAGAACCTGTGAAATTCAAGTCTGGAGAAGAAAAGGATGGATGCAAATCTTTGGAGTAGTGATGTGGCTAAAAAGGCTGGACAGGGACAAATTAAAGCCACAAGAGGGCAGAGAACATGTTTGGTTCCTCTGAGTGTAAGGAGCTGCTGAGTTTATTATCCAACAGCAATTAGGAGCAGGATGAGGAGGCACTGATCCTCTAGAAACTGCTGCAAACACCAGAGCCCAGGAGGGCCAAGTCCACAGGGATAAAAGCAGCTTCTCACATCCCATAAGCAGGTTTCCAGTAACAGGAGCAAAACACAGTCACCAGGGGAATTTCTGGAACCTGAGGGTTACAGGACTGGGGAGCAAAAGTCTCCAGGTGATCTGGAGAAGTTATGCCATAACATGAGCACACGACTTGGTTCCACCCTAAAAATGCAGTTCAGCAACTCCACAGCCCCATGGAAACCTTGGAATAAAGGTTTTTAAATACATTTAAGAGATGATGACCATGATGTCAGACCAGAGAATGGAAGGAACTGTTTCTGCAAGGACAAGAGTGTGTGGGAGGAGTGAAATGCCAACATTTTCCTACAGTTGGATTTTCTCAAGTTCCTGATATAATGGTTTGCTAGCCCAAAGTTTAAGAATTGCTGTGAGTCAAAAAGCCAAAATTCCACGATCCAGGACAATTCTGATTATGTTGTCTGGAATGCTGGGAGAGTGAGATGGGATGGGGGGCTCTAAAGAAGCCAGGAGAGCTTGGTCTCATGCCAAAGGAGCTCCTCCCCTGCCATTCTCTCCAGATGATTTGGGAAACCTGCTTCTTTTTTTTGTGCCTCACACACACCACAGGTGATTTAAACATTACTTAAGGACTAAGGGCTGGGTCTCTCGATGAACAGCACACTCTTTTCTTTCTGGCTTTCATCCCATTTGGGGCCCAACAGAGCAGTGACAGGCAGCAGTGAGGTCTGAATGCCCTAAGCAGCTGCTGGCATTTCCCAGACCCTCCCTGACCTCTCAGTTCCCTGCACTGACTGAACAAACAACCTCAAGAGAATAGCCCAGAGCTTAGAGGATGACTCTGAGGGATGAAGAACAGACACTGTTCTCAGGAACATAAGTTTTTTTTGAGTTCTACAGCAGGATCTCCTTCTGGAAACAGCTCGGCCATGGGTGAACTGTCTGGGATGCAGCCTGTACTCAGAGGAATTTGTCAAGGTAAAAGGAACAGTTGTGGGTTTTTTTCAATAAAGGGGTGAAACATGCAAAAGGAGTAGAAGCAAACCAGCACCAACTGTTAGAGGCAACAGGAGTGCTCCTACAGAGCAGGCAGGCTCTGCCCAGCTCCACGGGGCTGCTGCAGCCACTGGAACCAACTGGGTGAGTGTCTCACCTGTCAGCAGCACCTGGGGACACGCAGACACAGCTGGACAGCCTGGAGATCCAGCTGCAGACCTTTAATTCCTGCTGACTGAGGTGCCCACAGATCCATGAGTGTAACTCAGAGCCATCTGGGTACTGGAGCACCAACTGCTCCAAGTCTGCACCAGGATGGAGTTGCCTGCATGATTCCCTATTCCAGCAAAAGGGGCATGAGACAGCCCCTCAATGATGGACATCATGCACCTGCAGCAGGTGACAGAGGCCAAAACTCCCCTGCCACAACCTACTGCCTCTCTACTTCAGGACACAAAACCAGAGAAAAACAGACATGCTTTTAACACACCACACTGGAAAAATTAGTCATCACTGAAGCACAATGCAAATATCCTACCCAAAATGAACGTGGTGAGCGTGGAGTTTTCATTCTAGAACAGACAAAACATGACATTGCTTCAAGCAACAGAAGGTGAAATCCTCAGGGTGGTTCCACAAGCCAAGGGGAACCCTCTAGAAGCACAGCAGGGGGAGAGCAGTACAGCCACGACTCCTTTGGCCTGGGCTCACCTGAGTTATTCCGGTCATCGACGTATCTGAGGTCATCAGCTGCATCAGGTGACTGCAAGAGAACAGCAAAGTGAGCATTCACACCTCTGACACCTGTGTCCAGCTAATCCCACCTCCCTGCACAGAACCTGCTGCCCTCACAGGCACTGGCACTGCCTCAGAGACTCCAGCACAAATCCCTCATGCCTGAGTCAAGCATCCACTGCCTGGCCTGGGTGTAGGAAGGAGGGGAAGTAACACAAAAGGCAGAAAGTGTAAAGAGTGAGGAAAAAAGGCTTTAAGCTGAAAGAGGGGAGATTTATGTTGGATATGAGAGAAATCTTTCCCTATGAGTGGCGAGGCACACGTTGCCCAGAGAAGCTGGCACAGGCTGCTGTGGCTGCCCCATCCCTGGCAGTGTCCCAGGCCAGGCTGGACACTGGGGCTTGGAGCACCCTGGCAGAGTGGAAGGTGTCCCTCCCATGGCAGGGGGTGGAATTAAAGTCCCTCCAAACCCAAGGATTCTGTGAACTACTGCACTGCTGAGAGAGGTCCACAGACACTGCCTGAGGATTTGGAGCTGCAGTCTCCTTTGGAGGCACCTTCTCAGCTGAATGAAGACCCAGTGCTGCACCTGAGGAAATCTGGGTGGTCTGGAGCTGCCATGGGGCTCAAGCAGCCAGTCCCCCAATTCATCTGGATCAGAACCTGGAGAAGGCACAATCCAAAGGAAGGCACTCCAAGAAAATGATGAATGACTTCCAGGAGCAGAGCAATACCACAAGGGACAGGTGTCAGTGAAGAACAGACACCAAATAAAGTAAAACTGCCTGAGAATCCTCAAACTGCAGCTCTGCCACAGCCAGCCTGTCTTTGGAATGACATCCTTGGGCTGGGGTCCTTGTGTCCCCTCAGGGAGGTGAAGCCCAGTGTGGCTGTGCTTGCTGGCTCTCACACACAGGTATCTGCTTCATGCTCTGTATATAAAACTAAACAACCCCCCCTAAAACCATTTATACACAGGGCATCTGCTCAATTCAGCTGTCACAAATGCCATCAGTGACTGACTGACCCAGGCACTTACAGCTCCCAGCCCCAGAAGTTTGGCTCCCGTGGCCCCTGGAGCAGGGACCAGGGGTCAGGATCACCTCCAGAGCTGGCATGCCATGACAAAGCAGCTTCAAATAAACCATTTTAGGAAGGAGAAGCACGTCACCATGGCATTCACTCTCAGAACCAGGTGTTTACTCCACAGCAGAACTATATCTTGAGTACAGGCACCCCAGCTGCTCCTCGGGCAGGACACCAGACACATCCCAGCTGGAAATTCACATCTGCTCCCATTTGGTATTTGCTAGCCATCATTTCTATAACTTTTTCTTCCCTTTTAGTTCTCATCTTTCAATTAAAAATATTTCAGGAGCCATTCTGGTGAAGATGCAGATGTTTTATATCTGCAAAGCTTTTGTCATTCATTTTAAAACCATCTGGGACCAACTTTTTCCTAATTCCACTTGGCTGAAGGCTCCAATAAACCTTCAGTTTTCAGCAAGACTGGTGTGTGTCACTGCCCCTACACAGGCAAGGCCTCTGCAGAGGGGGTCCCCAGATCCCTCAGCCTCAGCTCTTCCACACCAGACCAAGTCCTGACCTATCTAAAGGTGGCTCAGCATGCAGTTTATACCTGGATTTCGTAAACAGGTTTGGAGGAAGGAATAGCAGCAAATTCCCGGTAGTCAAACTTCTTTTCAGACATTGACTAGAAGGGACAGCAGAAGGGAAGAAACAGAAGAGAGTGAGGGGAGAGAAACAGATGGAGAAAGCAGCAGCAAGCTGAGCAATCTAAGTAGAGATCACAGCAGAAGCAGAGGGACATCCTCAGGGAGAGGCAGGAGTGCCTGGATAGAGCCTGGAACATGGGGCATCCCTGGGACACTGCCTCTGGAGCTCTTCTGGTGTCAGGACAGGGGTTTTGAGTCACAGAGGAAGCATCATGTGCTCCAGTGAAATGCTAATGCACAGTGAGTCAGGAAACCTATTTTTGGGGGGAAATTCATGGCAAGATTTCTGATAGCTGGAGCAGAGTCAGAATTTCAGTCCAGAGCTGCATTATGGTGTGAGCTGGCAGGACAAGGTTTCCTCTATATAGATGCTCCTCACCAGCTTCCCCTGGTTTGTCTCACCAATTCTTACAGTTCTATCCAACCATGTCCCATGGCATGCACTCAGGGTTAGGAAAAGGAAAATGCTCATTGCAGCTGAAGGTCTGTTTTGTGCTGTTGAGGAAACAGAGGGCCAAAGCCCCTGAAGTGAAGTGAAAGGCTTTCAGGACCCAGGGAAAGGCCTTCTGAGAGTGGTGAAAGGCCTTGTAAATCTGAAAAAGGCCTTCTGAGAGTGGTGAAAGGCCTTCTGAGAGTGGTGAAGGGCCTTGTAAATCTGAAAAAGGCCTTCTGAGAGTGGTGAAAGGCCTTCTGAACCTGGGGAAACACTTTCTGACCATGGTGGAAAACTTTCTGAAGAAGGAGGTGAAGAACCACAGAAAGGAAGACAAAACAGGGAAACAACAAGCAGATGTGACATGGGAGTTGCAATAAAGGCAAGCGGCTCTAGTCAGGAGTTTGGCCAAGCTCCATCCACTGACCCCTCACCATTCCCACACAGCCAGGCCTGGCTCAAGGACTGAGAGGGGACCCACGGCTCCCAGGCACAGCAACCAGGGAATCCCAGGATTTAGGAAAGGTGAAAAAAGCAAGCAGGAGAGTATCATACCAGCCTTCCTGGGGAAGTGACGTTCCTGGGGCTGCAATCTGCAAGAGGTGACAGAAGAGCACAGTTAGTGACAGGCTGGCGGTGTGACATCTCCCTCCTGAGCCAGCTCCTTCCTCAGCAGCATTTCAGCATGGTGACACCATGCTGAGGGCAGACCCTGCCTTCAGCCCTTCCAACAAACACCTCTTTCCTGCTTTTTCAGAAAATCAGGATGCCGGTTGTGTTTCCAGCCTGGTTCCCATCACCTCTACACCTCAGGTGCCATCACGTGTTCCACAGCTGAGGCCCATCCCCTGTGCTGAGAGATGCCACATACCCCCAGGGACCTTCCAGCCAGGCTGAAGGAGGGAACTGCTTCCCACAGCTCTGTTTCTGAGCGTGCTGAGCTCCAGGAGCTCTGCCTGTTTCCCCTGGAGGCAGAGCAGCCTTTCAGTACCTTCCAGCGGCGTTGGAGACGGTGTCGGGGCGGGTGATGGTGACTCTGCCAGCTGCTCCAGCGTGCTGCGTTTCTTCCCCTCCTTGGACTTGGCAATAACCATTTGGGCTTTGAGAGCATCCTGTTCCAGTGATTTCATCCTGCCTCAGGAATGGGGTGGGGAGAAGAAGCCATCAGTGACTGCCCTGTCGGTGAGGGGACAGGTGCCATCTGTGTGTGCCAGAGCCCGTGGGCTGAACACAGATGGGTGCAACCAAGCCCCCGAGGGTCCCCGAGGCAGGGAGGAGGACAGCTTGGGCTGGCTGCCATCCCAAAACGCACATGTGATCACATGTGTCAAACACACAGAGCCTGAAGCTATGGATCAACACACTAAGAAGCTGCAGGCAGTCCCAGAGTGCCACGGAACAGGACAGTGACCCGAGCTGGGGACAAAACTGCAGGGATCACACGAGCAGGATCAGTCCTCGGGGACTTTACTCTCTGAGCTCAGTGTGCTGCACCTCAGCCCTCCTCAGCCATCAGCAGATGATGAAAGGCCAGGCTGGCCCTGGGACCCTGAGCAACCTGGTCTAAGGGAAGGTGTCCCTGCCCATGGCAGTGGGGTGGAACCAGATGATCTTTAGGGTACCTTCCAACCCCACTATGGGTTCTGTGAAATAGCTGTGAAAAAGTGGGTCCAGCCCTCAGAGACATCTGTTCCTTTCTCCCCATCAGACAGCCCCAGCAACCCCCCTTGTTCTCTGGGCAATGGGACCAGGGACCACTCCCATGTCCTCCTGCCCCAGGAGGCCCCAGCTGGGGCACAGGGACACAGACAGGAGCATGCAGCTGTGGGGAGGGGGCAGTGCACACCTGGATTGGCCTCCTGACCCAGGGATTCTTGAGGCGTGACTCTGCACTGGGCTAGACATCTGAGCTGGCCTGGCCCCGGGAGCAGGTGCCCACTGCCGGGACTGGTACAGCTTCCTGGCCAGATCCTGCTCGTACTGTTTAATACTGTCTTCAAGAGCTGAGGATCTGAGGAGGAGGAGCAGGAGAAGGAAGAGGAGAAGGAGGAGGAGGAGGAGGAAGAGGAAGAGATGATGGTGATGAACATTGCAGCAGACAAGAACAGGAAAAGAAAGAAACAGATACAGGAACATACCCTGGTGAGGGGAAATACGGGTCAAACACAGGGGTAGCCTTGGCTACACTGGGTCCCAGATCTGATCCTGCCCAACCCTGGCCACTGCTGAGGCAGCAGGAACCCCTGGGGACAATCTGGGACTGTGCCCAGGAACATCAGCCTCAGAGCTTCCACATCCAGGACTGCCTTCCCCATGTGCTGGGAGGGGACCAGGAACAACTTGAGCCCCATGGGAAAGGCTGTGAGGTGGTTGAAGGGTGTGTGAGTGTGAGGAGTGTGGGCACACATGGGGCAGTCACTCAGTGTACACGGATTGAGTGTTCCTTGGCTGGACCATGCGAAAAAGGGGAAGAAAATGGCCAAGCACATGACACAGTCTTTGTCCTGGGACACAAGTAACTGAGGGTGAGTGTGTCCCTAAAGCAGTGTGTGTGAGGGAGGAAAATGCTCTAAATGCTCATGGCCCCTCGGTTTGCACCAGAGCCTCTGAACTCCCCTCTACCCATGGGACAGGAGCCTGGAGTGCTGGGACAAAGGGGATGGCTTCCTACTGCCAGAGGGCAGGGTTAGATGAAATACCTTCTTTACAGAAAAAATTCTTCCCTGTGAGGGTGCTGAGGCCCTAGCACTGGCTGCCCAGGGAAGCTGTGGCTGCCCCATCCCTGGAAGTGTCCAAGGCCAGGTTGCACAGGGCTTGGAGCCAACCTGGGATAGTGGGAGGTGTCCCTGCCTGTGGCAGGGGGTGGAATCAGACGAGCTCTAAGGTTCCTTCCACCCCAAACTATTCCACGATTCCATGACTCTGTGCCAGGGGCTGTGTGTGCCCAGAACACGTGTGTAACGTGGGTCTCTGTGTGTGTCTCCACAGAGCACGAGGGGTGCTGGGGGGGAAGGAGGAGCATCACACATCCTGGCAGAGCACTGGTGACACAGGGAGAACAAGGAAAGCCCAGGTAGGTGCAAACTGATGGGGTCACGAGTGACAGCACAGAGCAGAGAACTGGAAAGAAGCAGAAGACAGGAGATTAGAAAGGGAAGAACAAACCCAGTGGCACTTGGAGAGAACGTGGGTTACTGGGGCTGAGCCCCATGTGTGGGGCAGGGCAGAATTTCCCCTGCAGCACAGGGGTCTCTGGTGACAGGACCTGAGCACATCACTGTGCCCATTCCAGAGCTAGGAAAGAGGGACCCCGAGACCACTGGATCCTCCTGGGAGATCTGTGGCAGTAGGGAATAGTCCCTCCTTGTCTTACAAGAAGGAGCACAGTTCAGTGACTGATTCAAAGCATCAGCCAGACCCTTCTCCAGGAACTGCACAAAAAGCTGGGCCTCAGCATTGGAGGCAAAGTGGAGCTGAAGCCCTGGTCTGCTGAACTTGAACCCAGAAAGGCTGGATCTGACAGCTCAGGCAGCTCCTCCGTGACAGGTATTCCCTCCTCGGGAAGGCTCCTCTTTTGCTAGCCTCATTTTCCATGGATAAAACACACTTAAAAGAGAGTGAAGGTTTGGGATATGAGATCTCTCTTTTGCCCACAGTGGATAAAGTCCCCTGGTGCTCCACACTCACTAATCCTCCTAAAGTGTCACGTGAAACTTTTACTGTGCCCTGAGCAATTCCAGCCAAGTCCCAGCTGGCCCAAGACCACAGGCAGATAAACAGTAACATTACAGGAGCAAATCATATCAGCACATCAACTAAAAGCATCCTCTCCCCTCCCAGCATTTTTCAGATTTATCTGCTGGCAATACTAAGTTCCTGAAGAGCAGAGTCCTGAGACTGAAGCTGCACACCTGGGACAGCAGGTCCCTGCAGAGACAGAGTCCCTGCAGGGACACTGCTTCTGAAAGTCTGCATGGGGCAACATCAGTTTCTCCTTTTGACACCCATCTCAAACAAAGCTTCTATTACAGCTTTCCTTGGATACACTCATGCTTAGGCACGAGTCAGAGCTGACAGAGCTCAGAAAGCCTTCCCTATCATGTGAGGAACGTACCTGGGAGGTGGAGGCACAAGGGAGGGAAACCCTTGCATGTCTCATTGGGAAGGGATGGCAGATGGGCCACTACCCCTCTCCAAGCACAGTGATGTGGATTTCCAGGACAGGCCTGAAGACCAAGAATAAGTCTGTGCAACATGTCTGACACTGTGGTGCTTGCACAGTGTCACCCTGATGGCTGCTTTTGGCACTTTTTCACACTGACAGCTTTTCCTGAGACAGAGATGTGATTCCAGCCCTCACCAAGCACCTGCAGCACAAGGAACTTGGTGGTCTCTCCAACCTCATAAGGAAGGATATGGCAGAGCAAGTCCCTAAAGAGGCTCCAAGACAGCTGGAAGGAGACTTTGGACAAAGACCTGGAGTGACAGCCTAAGGGGAATGGCTTTCCACTGCTGGAGGGCAGGGTTAGGGGGGAGCTTGGGAAGAAATCCTTTCCTGTGAGGGTGGTGGGGCCCTGTCACAGGTTGCCCAGAGATGCTGGATGTATCCAAGGCCAGGTTGGATGGGGCTTGGAACAGCCTGGGATAGTGGAAGGTGTCCCTGCCCATGGCAAAGGGTGGAACTAGATGGTTTTGATGGACCCGAACCACCCTGGGATTCTGTGAAAACCAGCTCACAGAAAATTTGCTCCCAGCCCCTGAACATCAGTCCAGCTCTCCCTGAGGATCCACTTCGCAGTTCTCCATTCTTGGAGCCTCCCCAGGAGCAACAGCCCCATGATCATCCACGTCAAGCAGAAACACTGGAATTGCTCACAGTGATCCCCCCAGTCTTATCTAAATCCTTGTTCTTCTCCAGGCCTCATCCAAACCCCAAATGAGACAGTTCAGACTGTCCTTTGAATATCTCCTAAAGGAATATCACCAGAAGAAGAACTATCAACAGGAGCACCTGGACTAATTTTTGGAAGGAATTCTATGATGCAGTAAACATCTGGACTAGCTTCAAGTCCTAAAATTCTGAATTAGGAAGTTCTCTTTCTTCCAGAACAATTTTTAGTCACTCTTTCATAGCTGATGGAACAGCTCATGTGGGTAAGAATGGGAATGGCCTGATCCTGCCAGTGTCTTGGCTGCAGCATGATTTCCAGCCCAGCAAGACTGGAAATAGGAAATTCTGCTTTTCGTTTTGGACATGTGACCTTGCAGCTCCAGTAACACCATTTCACATGGCTTACAAATAAGGTGGGAATGTTGTGCTGAGGGCAGGAACACACCCACCACAGCACACAGCTGTGCTCATTGTCAGCTCCCTGTGTCCATGGCTGTGCAGGCATTGAGGGAATCTGGGAGCCCTCTCCTCTCCCTGGTGCTGACAGAAGTGGACAGGCTCAGCCTCTCCACCAGTGCTTTGCACTGCTTGAACAGATCCTGCACCACCTGCCTCAACATCTGCCTTTGAAATGGTCCCTGCTCCCTGGTTTTATTCCCTTTA